>JBBPRK010000615.1:0-19942 GCA_038093075.1 Boletus patriciae
GTTTCGAAATCCCACAACGTCCCCGTCAACCTCAGTCTCATCTGAGTATTCCTCGACGCTCACCCTCCCCACCGGCACGAACTGGGACAATCCCCACTAACGCACCAACACCCACGTTGACGATGCCACAGCTCGTTGCCTCCCTCACACTTGCGTGTCACGAACGGAGTAGGTCGCGGTTACGGGGGCGGACCTGTAAGCCTAAGGAGTGCGGGAAGAATGCTGGCGGTTCCCTGCCTTCAGTGCCCTGCCAGGTTGTGCAGTGCGGCGACGGTGATGAAATCCAGGACAAGGCAAGAATGCACCAGTCATTCACACTACGTGCAAGACTGTCGAGCTCCCCAGAGAGGAAGTCCCCGCTGTCTCGCGTTGCGTATGCTGAGGGTTGAACTCTCGCATCCGTGTGGACTCCCGCCCTGTTGGGTTTAAATCGCGATTGGGATTCTTAAAAGCGTTTTCCCTGCTCAAGCGCAACACCTTATGTGCCCAGCGGGGACGCCATGGTTGCTCCGATATTGACTACTGTATACACGCACGCTGCTGACTCCTACACTTTAATCGCTCTCAAACTATTATTCTTCACTTGTTGACAAGAACCTTATCGTGTAGTAGATTGATTCTACTGTTCATAGTTTCTATCTCACGTCACGTTGTTCGCTTGACTTGGCCATGACTTTATGATACTGTGTATCAATTAGTCCTGTCTTGCTATCGCATCCGGTCATTACAATGACAAGCGTTGAGATGCATGGTTGTCCCTCGGCTACTATTATAGTACACCCAGAGTCGAAAGCCTGACCATCTCCACCGAACTGGACATGGCCCCAGGCTGGGTAGGATAGGCTGGGAGTGATAAAAGTTCGCCAGTGGCTATATATACTTGTGGTAGGTCCCCCGACCGACCTTGGCAATGATTGATTCAACGAGGTCGTCTCCGTGCCTGGGATTAAGGTTCATCACAAAATGGCTGTGATAATGTTGTGCCTATCGCATACTGTGAGATTATGAGGAAATTATGGTGAGCCATTTGGGATGCAGATCACTGTCGGGCCGTCCTCAGATCAGTGCCTATTGTACCAGGGGGAGTCGGGGCAAGTTCCATGATCGTGTCTAAGTTTCCAGATATGGTCTCACCGCGCTCTAATGCGGTGCTTCACCACGGCATCACTTGATGGCCGGCGGCACAGCAATTTCGATGAATGGTTCGGTTCGACCACTGCCTGAAAATTTCAAAAACCCAATACACGGTCCCACGTAGTACAAGGAACTGCCAATGAAACACACATTCCACTGCCCACAACGTATTTTTGGTGATCGGGATCACCATGCTTTCGCAGGTGCGTGGTCAATGAGATTGGGCGGTTGATCCATGTTTCCGTAAATTGTAAGTTTGATCGATGTTGCTAACATCAGGCATCTTGATTGATGGGCGCACAGAAGTTTGCCATCCGGTAGCGATACGGAACCTCGGACATACTTAAACCCCCATACACGGAAGCAGCAACACTCTCACAGCCCTCCCGTCTAACCATCCACTTCCAAAACTGACCCCGAACCACTTTTTAATTTATCATCACTGTCCACCAGCACTATCAACGAAGTCGTTGATACCTTCAACAATGTCCGCTGAAGTCCCCGTCGCTATCATTGGGATTGGCTGTAAATTCCCTGGAGGATCTGATAACAAGAACCTGTATTACGAGTTTCTGAGGAATAAGGTACATATTACTTATAGGTTCTGTTACATTAGCTGAAAAACGACTATAGGGCGATGGGATGATCACACCTCCACCCGAGAGGTGGATTCATGAGGAGTGGTATGGTACGTCGTCGATTCCGTCGCTCTACCTACGTTGTTTGGTGAACATTTGGTTTGGCTTTGTCAGGTGGCAAGGACGAACCTGGAAAATACCACACCACCAAATCAGGTTTTATCAATGGCATCGACCAATTCGATGCCCTGGAGTTCGGTATCTCCGCCAAGGAAGCGGCACATTTTGATCCCGCGATTAGGCTCACATTGGAAGCTGCACAAGCGGTTTGTCCTCTGTTTTCTGAAGTTTTTCATCGCGGCCACTGATAAAGTCTTCCAGGCGCTACAAGATTCGGGAATTGATTACAGAGGATCTAATACGGGCGTCTTCTTCGGTAACTTGTTGACCACAGTTGATGAACTTGACGATGAGCGGTATGAGGTCAACAATTACAATGGTGTCGGGCGCTGTGTTTCTATCCGAGCCAACCGCATTTCTTTCACCTTTGACTTGCGCGGCCCTTCATTGACAGTGGACACTGGTGCGTTCTCCACTTCCATTCCAAACATACCTGAGTACACATTATCGATTCTGGTAAACAGCTTGCTCGGCATCGGCAACTGCGATGCACCTCGCGCTTTGCTCAATTAAACTTGGAGAGGTCGACCAGGCACTGGTTGTGGGTGAGTGGAGTCTCGGATTCATTATATAGTGGGTGATCGAGGTGTTGACATGATATAGGTGCCAATACGATCATCAACCCTGAACATACCGTTTCGTTCTCAAAGCTCGGTGTTCTGTCTCCCACTGGGTCTTCTAAATCTTTCGACGCATCGGCCGACGGATATGCACGTGCCGAGGGTGTAGCGGCTGTTCTCATCAAGCGGCTTGATCGCGCTCTCGCAGATGGAGATTCAATCTATTCCGTCATCAAAGGCAGTGCCATCAATGCTAACGGCAAGGGAAAGAGTTTGACCATGCCCGAAGGAGATATGCAGGCCGAAACGATCAAGGAGGCCTATCGGGTCGCCAGGAGGGACCCATCAGAGGCATTCTTTGTGGAACTACATGCTACTGGTGAGTTTTCGGTAACCGATTCGGTGAGGGGTATGGTATTGAGTCCAATCGTAGGGACTAAGGTTGGTGATCCTATCGAAACTAACGCTGCAGGCAAAGTGTTCTCGAATGGCCGTGATGCGCAGAAGCCTCTCAGGTATGTCCTGGTTGGGACGAACTCTCGTCGTGTCGCTAACAGTGGCTTTTCAGAGTCGGAAGCGTCAAGGGAAACATCGGTCACGCCGAAGGATGCAGTTTCTTGGCAAGTTTGGTGAAAGTATCCCTGATGTTACATCACAAGGAGATCATTCCAAACATCCGGTTCACTAAGGCCAATCCTAAGATCGATTTCCCTGCTCTGAAGATGCAAGTGCAGACTGAGGTTTGTATTTTGCTTGTTATTGTCCATGTTTTTTTGGCTGATAAGATGGCGTCTTCAATAGTTGGAGAGCGTCACCGCGGGGATGGCTGCCTCAGATGGAACATGGGTGACATCCATCTCATCGTATGGTGTCGGTGGATCCAATGCACATATCGTGTTGGAGAGTGCAGAGACCGTCGCCGACCTCTCAAAGTCTGTCGCTGTACCGGCCAATCAGAAGAAACCATTGTACCTCTTTTCCATCGGTTCTCTTACGGAGCCTACCCTTGGGCGCTGGAAAGATGCTCTTGTCAGCGCCTACGACGGGCTTACCGACGACCGCGTACTCCGTTCCGTCGCTCGCGAGCTTGGGCGGCAAACACGTGCATACCCCAGTCGTGCCTTCGCCATTGGATCATCATTCGATGCTTCTCTCAAGTTCTCGAAGCCTGTCTTGCGAAATTCTAATGCAAGTCCAAAGCTTTGTTTGGTGTTTGCTGGCCAGGGTCCGCAACACATATACATGGGTCGTCAACTCGCTGAGAGCTACCCTGCCTTCCTCTCCGCTATCCGAGAGAACGATCGCATCCTGGTCCAGAAGTATGGACAAGGTTCGATCCTCGAGCGCACTGGCCTGTTCGTTCCTGGAGTCGATTGCAAGCTGCCTGCGAACGGGGTATGGCCTGTCCAGGAGGTCGTGTTATCCTTGGTGTTCATTCAAGTCGCGTTGGTGGACCTCGTGAGGAGCTTGGGTATCAAGTACGATTTCGTCGTTGGTCACAGGTGAGGTATATTGTTCGTCTTTCCTGTCATCGCTGACCATGGTACAGTATCGGTGAGATTGCTATGGGTTACGCCTCCGGGCACTATGATCGCGAGATGGCAGTTGGTATCGCAGTTGCCCGTGCAGCCGCCATGACCCGTGCAGAGGGTAATGGCGCAATGGTTGCTCTCGGTATCGGCGTACAAAGGGCCAAGACGATGATCCGCAAGGTCCTTTCGCGGGCCAAGGCAACTTCTGGACTGTGGATCGCTGGTATCAACTCTCCTCAGGCTGTCACTGTGGCTGGTACCCATGAACTTATCGACGCCATCATTGAACTTGCGAACGATCCCAATGCCAAGGTCTTCGCCGCTAAGCTTCGTGTTACGTGTGCCTTCCATACACCTCTCATGGAACCACAGGAGCAATTGTTCAAGGAGCGGGTTGCGGCGACACCACTAAGCCAGGGAACTAAGACACCTTTCGCGCGCGTAATGTCTACAACGGACGGAAAGTGGCTTGACAGAGACCTCGACATCAACTACTGCTGGGATAACATTCGTCGCCCGGTCCTCTTTGGAACTGCCATCAATAGGATCATTTCCGACCAAGGTCCCGACGGGGTCCGGTTCTTGGAGATTGCGCCACACCCAGTCTTGAAGGCGTACCTCGAGCAGTGTGGGGGTGAACCTATCACCTTGATCCGTCGCCCGAACCCCAAAGTTCCTGCCCAAAACACTGGCGAGCATTATCAACTTTTGGAGGGTATAGGGAATCTTCTCAGCACCGGTTTTAAAAATGTAGACTTTGACGAACTGTTCGCTTCCCCTGACGGCGCTACTGACTTCGTGAAGGCGAAGCTTCCCGACTATGCGTACAATAAGTCACACTGCTGGATGGAGTCTGGGGCACAGCAATCTCAGAGGCTCAGAGAGCGGCCCCGTCCCATTGCCTCGTCCCACTTCCGTGTTAGCGTTGATAGTCACCCCGATTTGACAGGCCACATCGTGTTCGATGCAGTACTCTTCCCTGCTTCCGGGTGCGTTAAACCATTTCTTTTGTTAGTCGACGCTCAACGTTCTGTCGTAGTTATATCGATAGTATCTTGGAGAATGGCGCGATGGTTGTCAACAACATTGCGATCCACAAACCACTCGTTCTCAATGGCGCCGGTTCGCTCCCAGCGCACGCTGGCTGTGTAATCAATGGCGATAAGTGGGAGTTCAGGGCGGCCACCACCCCAAATTACGACAACGGTGTGATCATACTGGATTCCGTTTACGCCAGTGGCTTCTTCTCTCGAAGCAACCCGGCTTACAACGAGAAGGCTCCCCGTACTTTCGACTTCCAGACCAGGCTTTCTCATTCCCAGGGTTCCGTCACTGGGGACGAATTTTACGAGGCCATTCCTTCGGCATATCGTTACCAAGACCACTTCAGGAATTACCTCAAGGTTGTACACGAGATCAACGATGAAACCAGCTGGGGCGGCAAGGCGTATCTAACGTACCTCGAGATCCCGGAAGGCACCCCAGATGTCTTTGGTAAAGGCTACGTCATTCACCCAGGTATCCTAGACAGTATCACACAGTGTGGTCTTGCGATGTTCATCAATATGGAGACCAAGCAATTCGACTTCAATGGCGTTTTTCTTCCAGTCAAGATCGATGCTATTCGTCGCTGGGATTCCCGCGATGCGCCGGATCTCGATTCTGAGATCAAGAAGGGCATCTGGACGTACTTCACAGGTAGGACCTGGGCACCTGCCGGTCCTTTCAAGTCGGACTACATCATCGCCAACTCGGAGGGTAAAGTCCTCTTCACTATCGAGGGTTTCGAGATTGCCCGTGCTCCCGACGCTGAGCCCGTTCCCATCACGGACAACAGCCGCGAGGAGCGTCTGACCACCGTCTGGCAACCCAAATCTTTTCCTTCGTCTCTCGTGTCGCTACCACCACAAGCATCTCTTCGTTCCGTTTTCGAATCCCTTGGACGCGATGCAGCCGCTGCTGGCCGCAAGGTGATCCGCGTCGCTGATGTAGCGAAGACTTCGGACGTCGCCGTTGACCTCGGTGTAGCTCTCGAGGCTCTTGTTAACGAATCTGGTGTTGTTGTCGAGTACTTCTGTGTCGCTGGCACTCCATCGGATGCGGACGCGAAGACAGGCACTCTCCACTACCCCCACGCTAGGTCGTTTGTTCTTGAATCTTGGACCCTCGGTGAGGACACTGTGAACACTTCACTCGCTAGGTGAGGAGATTCAAGTCAGATTTACTCCTGGCATTTAGCTATCTTTTTAGTTTCGACGTGGTGGTGCACCAAATCGATCTCGCTGCAGTTCAAGTTGACATTACTTCAATCACGAATGTCGTCGGAAACGGTGTCGTTCTCCTCTCTGTCGTTGGTAAGCTCGGCCCATAGTTTCCTTAGTCGACCGGTTCCTCATTACCCAACCCAGATTCCGGTGTCGAAGTGGAGGACACAAGCGTCGAACCTCTCACGTTGCCCGCGTTGGCGAGGAAGTTCACCACTATTGCTGGCTCCGTCGTCCGGGTCTCAGATTTCGTTGACGGTAAGGCACTCTTATATGCTAAGATCACACGGCCTACTCTCTCCGTTCCTGCTGGTCCATTCAAGACCGTCATCGTTCAGCCTTTCGAACACGGCCAGGAAGGAGATCTCATTGAGATAGCGAAGAACATTTCTTCAGAAGCTGAGCTGTGGATCACCGGAAACGATGATGCTGCTGGTATCGGAGCTCTCGGTATCGCATCATGTATCATTGCAGAATCTCCCGAGTACCGGGTGTTCTCTGTGCTCTTCGAAGACCACTCCCTGGACGAAGCTGCGCGCGAGAAGATCGTGCACGAACTTCGCAAGAACTCACTTCTTCTCGAGCAGCACATGAAGATCAGTAAGAACGGCGACGTCTTCGTTCGTCGACTCGTTCATGGTGCTGCAGATGTTAAACAAGTCTTTATTCCTGCCGCTGGCTTGACTGGGGCATCCGGTGCCTTGGCTGCTTACTTTCCGCCCCCCCTCAAAGCTTCGGATGTGGAGATCGAGGTTAAGGCGCTGGGCATCGAGTCCGGAGCATCTTCGAAGTCTGCCTTGACGTTTGTTGGACTTGTTAAGTCTCGCGGAGTTTCGGTTGCGCGTGTGGAGATCGGCGTTGAGGTATACTTTCTTTACTACGTTGTGTGTCCGCTCTGACCCTTAATACTTAGGTTGTAGGAATCACTCGCCAGACTCCTGCAGATACCATCATTGTCCCTGAGAGTACCGTTATTGTGTTGCCCAAAGGTATCAGCGCTACGGATGCAGCAGCTCTACCTGTCACGTTCCTTTCAGCGTGGATTGGTCTCGTTTCTCGCGCTTCAATCTCGGCCTCTTCAACGGTTCTTGTCCATGATGGCGCTTCAGGTAAACTAGATGGATATCCAATGTGAACCTTGGCTTACCTATCGTTCTGTAGCCGCTGGCTCTGCCGCAGTTCAGGTTGCCAAACGATTCAACGCGAAGGTGTTTGCCACTGTCGGAAGCGAGCGAGAAGCAGAAGAACTTTCGAGTGGTCTCGGCATCCCGATCCCCAACATCGTCCCCATTGACGACTTCTCCCTCGCCGCCGCAGAGTGGATTAGGTCTGGGGCCATATCTCAATTCGACGTCATATTCAATGGCAGCGGGGAAAAGGTGTATGCTCGTGGGTCGGAGCATCTCTCACCGTTCGGGTCTTATGTCCACATCCAATCCGAGGAGGTCCCAGATATTCCGCCTGGTGCTGCATCTTCATACACCCTGGACATCAACCGCTTCGCTCTTGCGTCGCCGGGGTTCCTCGTCCCTGCAATCTCAGCTGTACTCTCAAGCCATGTTTCGGAACCCTTCATCATTCGCTCGCGCACTGTCACGATGTCCGCGTATAATGGGTCCGCTTCCCATGATGTCGACTCCCTGGTCATTGTTCCTGAAGTTAGCCGCATTGTCAGGATCGACCCTGCAGGGCAACTCTTCGATCCTCGCAAGTCATACATCCTTGTCGGTGGTTGCAGCGAGCTTGGTGTGCGCATCACTGAGTGGATGGTACATCATGGTGCCCGCCGTGTCTTCTTGACCAGTCGTCGCGGACCGAGAGGTCTTACCAAAACTGACAACATGTACCTCCGAAGCATGCGTAGTACAGGGGTGCAAGTCGAGGCGATCTCTGCCGATGCGATCGACAGGGTCAAAACGGCCGCCGTCGTTGCACAGGCTAAGGAAGCTGGACCGATAGGAGGCGTCTTCGTCATGACCGTCGTCCTTCGCGATGCCAAGTTCACCAACCTCACACAACAATCATTCGACGATGTCTACCAATCCAAAGTCGCTGTCCTTGACACACTTCTCAGCTGCATTAATCCTGCAGCGATCGATTTTGTGCTGTTGTTTTCGACTATTGGATCCGTATTCGGAAATGCTGGTCAAGCTGCGTACTGTGCCTCGCAATTGTAAGCACCTTCAAGTCCATTTCTGCTAAATGCTAACTGTATGGTCAGGTTCCTGGATCGTATCGCGGACGTGATCCCTAACACCATCTCCATGTCTTTCCCACCCATCACCGATTCGGGTATCTTCAAGCGTCTCGTACTCGCCACAAAGGGTAAAGCCAACACAGCTCAACTCACGAAGACTGGTATGACGACAGCACAAGTTTGTAACTTCATCGGGGATTCGCTTATTCGCAAGATCGCACACTACGTGCCAATGCTCGCGATCAACGACGTTCCTGGGACGTTTCCCACTTGCGAGCCCTTGTTGTATGGACATCTGTTGCCCAAGCAATACCTCTCGGCCGCCGGTGCTGGAGGCAATGAGGGTAGTGATGCTGAATCCCCTACTTCACTCCTTGCTTCATTGTTGGGCATGGATGTCGAGCAGATCAGCGACAACGTGCTGATAACTAGCTTTGGTCTGGACTCCCTTGGAGGTGAGCTCAGTGGTTTCTCCGCAGAACATTGCTAAAAAGGCCCTTCTAGCAACCCGATACAGTAACCAACTCAAGTCACGCCTTGGCATTCAAGTTAGCCAGATCGAACTCCTTGGTTCCATGACAATCAGCACTCTGAATGAGATGCTGGCCAAGGCTGGTGCAAGCGCTGGAGGCAGCGAAGGTTTGGTGGTGGATGATGATGGTGCAGCAAAATATGGACATGCTCTCGTGCCTATCCTGAACGACCGTCTTGCCTACAACGAACCATACACGTCGGACGCGTCCCCTCACCAGTACCGTATTTGGTTGGCTCAGGTATGAGCATTCCGGTATTCCGATGTGATTTTTACTTAATATCCGATCTAGCGCGAGCATGACAATGCTCGCAAACGTGCTGTCAGCAAGATTGACGCCAACATGTCTCGCTACGGAGCCACCCAATGGGACACCCATGAAGGCTACTTTGTCACCATCTCCACGGAGACTCCTCTTGATGTAGATCGTATGACAGACGCTATAGGGGAAGTTGTTCAGCGCCACGGTGCTCTGCGTACTGCGTTCACCTGGAGCGAGGAGCTGGGAAAGCTCAAGCAGACCATTTACCCGGATATCGACTTCAAGGCAACTCTCGTTGACCTTTCCGGAGAACCAGATTCCGTAGCTAAGGCTTACGAAATGAGCCTTGCACTCAACAACGAGCCAAATTTCAAACTTGATCGTTTGCCCCTGCTCATCGCTACCATGTTTGATCTTGGCGACAACATATGGGCCTTCAACATTGTCGTTCACCACATCATTATTGATGAAGCCTCCCTTGGTGTTTTCTTCTATGAGATGTTCAAGGTCTACTTGGAGGGCCCCGGAAGCTTACCCGATGTTGCTATTCATTACTCCGACTTCAGCGACTGGCTTCTGAAGACGTCTGAGCGCAGGGCTGAGCTTCGCGAGGAGCATCTGCAGTTCTGGTCAGAAAGACTGGACGAGACACAGCCTCTTCACCTCACTCTCGCGACGCCCTCTGATCGTGAACTCGCACCGGTCACGCAGATCGAGTCCAAGATTGGTGTTGGCCCGCTTGAACAATACTTGAAGCTGATCACGTCAATTGCCGCCACGCCATTCGCAGGGTTCTTCGCGGCCTACAATATCCTCCTTCACAAATACTCTGGCCAATCGACATTCGTAATCGGAACTGCAGTCACCCAGCGTAACCTACCGATGTTGACTAACGTTGTCGGTTTCTTTGCCAACATGCTGCCTATCAAGACTGTCGTGGACGAGACACAGACGTTCGCAGAGTACCTGCGGGAGTTTAAGACCTCCCTCATTGCATGCTTGGCACATGACGAAGTGACGTACGAGGACCTCGTTGGTCTGGGCAAATCTTCCAGCAATCGTGGATACTTCAAGCACCTGTTCGCTCCTGGAGGAATGAACATGGAAACCATCTCTCAGCTAGACTTTAACCACATTACTGCCAAGTCCACCGTCTCGCTTCCGAATGGAGAAGAACAGTATGAGTTCTTACTTACTGTACATCCAAGCAACGGGCACGCCATCCTTCGATTCGATAACCACCTCTTCACGGAAGAAGCAGCCCGTCAATTCTTGGAAGCTTATATTTCTCTCGTGGAAACGCTTGGAAAGAACCCCGAAAGCAAAATTCAGGACATTTCTGTCGTCAGTGAACCCGAGCACGAGCGGCTCATCAAGGAACTCTCTTCAACTACCGAAGTGGTCGTAAAGGAGACTTACCTCCATCGCTTGGTCGAAGAACAGGCCCAGAAAACGCCACGCTGCACAGCTATCGAGTTCGAAGCCGAGTCCCTGACATACAAGGAACTTAACAGCACTGCCAACCGTGTCGCGAAGTCTCTGATCCAGCAGGGAGTACGTGTAGGCGATATCGTTGCCCTGTGTTTCGACCGTGGGATCAGTCAAATTGTTGGTATTTTGGCGGTTCTCAAGGCTGGAGGTGCCTTCGTCCCGTTGGACCCGGATGACCCGACCCTCCGAAAGGAGCTTATGATCGCGGAATGTGGTGCCAAAGTCTTGCTGACCACATCAAACCACTCGCGTGTATTCCAAAAGAGCCTGGCGTCCAAAGTTTTGGTGTGTAATTTCTTCGGGGTTTGATGACGCCCTCTGAAACCCCGTGTAGATCGCATATATCGACGATCCGAGCTATCAAAAACGACTCAGTAGATTCGGCCCGGAAGACTTCGAGATTGAAGGGCTTTTACCGTCGAGCCTTGCGTACATCATGTACGTCTTTTCGTTTATTTCTTTTCCCATCCCTCTAATCCATCCAAGGTTCACGAGTGGTAGTACTGGCAAGCCCAAGGGTGTCATGATCGAGCACCGCTCGATTGCTAACCTCGTGCAAAACTCGAGTGTCTACGGCTTCACGCAAGGTGTCCGTGTCTTGTCTTCGCTGGCTTATACCTTCGATCCCTTCATCGCCGATGTGTTTGGAACACTCGCGCACGGTGCAACTCTTGTTACAGGAAGGAAAGAACTTGTGCTCGGAGATATCCCCAAGGCCCTCCGTACCCTCCACATCGGCGTCTTGCACGTGACACCTTCTATTCTCGCTGTTGTGCCGGTTGATGAATACCCTTACCTTGAGACCGTTGTTGTTGCGGGCGAAGCACTCGGGAAGAAGCTCATCGAAGATTGGTCGGGACGCGTTACTTTGCGCAACATGTATGGTCCCACAGAGGCTTCGGTCGACTGCGTGTCCTGTCACGTCAATTCCTCGACTCTCACTGGTGTCATCGGACGTCCTCTACCGAACTGTCGCATCTACATCCTGGACAAGAAGCTCCGTCCTACCCCTGTTGGTGTGGAGGGAGAACTCTACATTGGTGGAATACAGCTCGCCCGCGGTTATCTAAACGAGGAAGAGCTCACTGCGAGCGCTTTCATCCCCAACCCTTTCGTTCCAGGCGAGCGGATCTACAACTCCGGAGATATCGCGCTTTACCGCACCGATGGGAACATCGAGTATTGCGGGCGTGCCGACAGGCAAATCAAGCTTCGCGGTCAGCGTATTGAACTCGGGGAGATTGAAGACACTATTGCAAAGTACCCTGCTGTGCAACGTGGAGCAGTCGTCATTCGCACGATGCAAGATGCCCCAGCGATTGTCGCTTTTGTGGAGTTCAAGGCTGAGGGCCAGAACCAATTGGAAGACCACAAAGAAGCATTGAAGATCTTTGTTGCAGAACGCCTCCCCCGTTTCATGTACCCATCTCTCATCGCCGTCCTTCCCCAAATCCCCGCCTCGCGGAGCGGGAAGATCGACCGAAATGCACTGAAACAGATGGACCTCACAGTGTTCACTCCCGATCTCCATGTTGATATGGGATCCGCCACGGGCGACGTGGAGATTGAGCTCATGAACATCTTTAGCAAGACGTTAAAGGTCCAGAGCGGCACTTTTGGAGTTGCACACGATCTATTCGCTGTTGGGTTGAACTCGCTGATGGCGGTCCAAGCCGCTGGTGCCATCTCTAAGACTTTTGGCGTTCACATTGGTTTGAACCACATATACTTGAGGTGAGTCATCGCAACAACATCGAGTTATCGTCCTCCTAAATACTCGCTAGACCCACTCTTCGGGAGCTAGGCAACTTGATCGTTGACGCCATGGGGCAAGATTCGCGAGCAATCATGGAAGCCGAGGATGCCGATGCCGACTACCTCATCGAATTCTTACCTATCAAGAAGAAGGGTATTCAGCCTCGTGTCTTCATCGTGCACGATATCACGGGGATGGCAACACCTTTCATGCGCATTGGTGCATACATGCCAAGCGAGATGTACGCTATCGGCGACAAGCACTTTGGTTCACCTACTGGTTTCTCGGCGATCGAAACTATGGCTGATCACTACATCACTCTCATCAAGAGTGTTCAGCCCAAGGGTCCCTACGTCATCGCTGGTTACTCCTTCGGTGGACAGGTGGCAATCTGCATGGCGGACAAGCTTACCCGGGCTGGAGAGACCGTGCAGCATCTCATTCTATTGGATCCTATCTACATTCCCACCGCCGAGCGCCAGAGTTTGAAATCCACGGACTGGACGCAACGCTCGATTGATCGTATCTCGTCCAACTTCCCAGAGATCGGAGAGAAGTGGAAGAACAAGCTACGCACAGAGATCCGGAAGAATCTGGATTCGATGTTCGACTTCGAGCCACCGCACTACGAGGGGCGCGCGACGCTCATTGTTCCCAAGGATCGTTCGTGGTACCGCAGTGGCAATGCCAGCGACTTTGACACTGGCGCTGACGACCACAATGGTTGGGATTACTGCATTAAAAACCTTGACATGAAGATCTCTGCGGGTGCCCACGACACGATGTTTGCGCCTGCTCATGTCAAAGTACTTGCTGGCGTGATGAAGGAAGTTCTTGGCATTGTGAGTCGTTTTTCTTTGCATGTTTGTGTCGGCCGTCTGACCTTTGATTCGCAAAATAGGAGTCACAGCCTGCAAAACCAAAGGTAGCCCGAGGCAAATCATCTATCGCATAAAAATTGTAGCATCTGTTATATGATACCTAATCGCGCTCTTCTCGTTTTTCTTTATCTATATGCTCATCCATACTTTTACTTAACATCAAAGGGACTAAGAGTGTACTGCATTATGCATGTATGGCCAATACAAGATTTATTCTGTGATATAACTATATCTTGGTTGTTCCTCGAGACGCCAGAAGGCCGCCAAAACTTATACTAGTAAGGAATAGGGTTGGTTGAAAGTGAACGGTTATGTCACGTGAGTGATAGTCCTCAAACTACGGGGAACTCGTTGCTAAGTTCCTTCAAAGTTCAGACCGACTGACACGGTGTTAGCAGTGAACGGAACCATTGCCCACTGAACTCAAGACGACGAGGTACTGGTACAGCGCATGAATGCTTCAACAAGAACTGGCTCCATAACGGTGAGCTGTTCCGTTGCTCCGAAGTTCCGAGGTGCATGAACGTTTCGATGGCAGAATCTGACTAGTTTGAGACAGCATTGACGACTTTGAGCATCATGTCAGCCGCACTCAATGCACGTGCCGACTCGTCCTCACAATCTGCCATGACACTCCCCGATCTCTCCCTTGGTTCGCTCGTATCTGGCATCTCTACACCGGGTAGAAACCACAGGGTCCCTTCCGTATCATCTCAAACGACCGCACCCTCGTCAGCACCGCTCCCCACCCCTTCGCCACCAGAACATGTCCCCTCTAGCGTACGCAAGCGGGTGGACGAGCCCGGGTCTGCTCTGAGGCGCCTCGCCATGTCTGGTCACGAGGAAGGAGACGAGGCTGGAGAGGGCGGTGACTTTTTGGATACTCCCGGACATAAATGGGGTGATGGTCCAGACACACCTGTCGCAAACCGTAAACGTACCCGAGCCACCCCAAGTGGCAACAAAGGTGTTACCCTCACGCTTCGCGATCAAGAAAAGGTGATTTTTCTCGTTCGTCTCATGATGTGCATGTGGTAGTGACCCTTGTGCTCACTTAGCACATCGACAATCTCAAGAAGGAAAACTTCAACATCAAACTACGCGTGCACTTTCTGGAAGAGCGGTTGGCTCAACTGGCGCCTGACCAAGTCGATGCAGCCCTCAAACAAAACGTATCTCTAAAGGTCGAGGTCCAGCAACGCGGTCTAGAACTCAAGAAGCTCAAACGACTCGTACTCGAACTCGAACGAGAGTTGGAGCGTTCACAAAAGGAGCGTACTACGACAAGTTCACGTGATAGGGAACGTGATCTCGAGGCGAAGCTACAGGAACGCGAACGTGAAATTCGAGAGCTACGGCGAGGGCGTATATCTACTGTGGATGAAGATGCTCTACGACAGACCGAACTCAGAAACGAGGAACTGGAGGAAGAATTGGATAACGTCAGAGGGTTACTCGAAGACAACATGGAAGAGATCGAACGTCTCCGTGAGATCGTCGAGAGACGCGGGGATGACACTTTCAATGGGCGGGGAGACAACCAACGCGAGCGGTGGCAGCGGAAGCTCGAGGAGCTCGAGGCCGAGAATGACGCCCTACGCGCTCGGATAGAGGACCAGAACGAGTTACTCCTGAGGAAGGAAGACGAGAAGGAAGAACTTGCGGACGAGATCGCACAGCTTGGTTTGGACATCGAGGATATTCAGCGAAGGAGAGAGGCAGAGTCGATCGAACGCAGCGAGAGCCGAGCCCAGATGCTAGATGCGCGAGAAGAGCGGGAGGCTGCGGAGGAGGATCTCAACTCCGTGCGTGACAAGCTCGCTGCGACAATGATCGAGCTGTCACAAAAAGAAGACGATATTGAGATGAAGAACAAGGAGATCGAGGACCTAATCGCTGAACACGATCGAATTGTCGCGGTGGTCGAGCAAGAGTGGCGAGGAGAAGTCGAAGAGGCGCGTGGTCAAGTCGAGGAACTCCGCGATGTATATCCGTCCCTTACCAAGCAGCCACCGACCACTGATCTACTGCCATGTCTAGGCCCTTGCAGAACGGGAGACGGAGTCGAAGGAACTTCGTCTCAACATATCCGAGCTTGAAGCAAACACCAATGAGCTTCATGCCAAGTTCGAAGCCACGCTGCAACATCTCGAAAAAGAGGCAGACGAAAAGGATGGCGAGATCGAAGCTGCCAATCGAGAGATAGAGAAACTGAGCGATCAGGTCTACTTGCTGGAAGAGGAGAACGACCGCATCAAAGAGGAAAGTGATCGCCTCCGTGAAGACGATGCTGTCGAGCGAGAAAGGCTCGAAGTGCTCGCAGCGGCGCTTAAGGAGGCGAGTTTAGCAGACACCACCGAATTATCCAACTAACTCAAACCGTTCATAGAAAGTCAACACTCTCAAGACGCAGCTTCAAGACCTCCAAGACCTCTATGATCAAACATGTCAAGACATTCTCTCCCACCGATCACGGCAAGAGGAATTGGCGCGCCACGTCGAGGATCTCGTTGCAGAAGTCAAGCACGAACGTGAGGAGAGGGAACGCTTCGAACAGGATCTCCTCAAAGTCGAGAAGGAATATGATTTTCAGCTTCGTCACGAACGGCGGAACCTCGAAGTTAAAGAATCTGCTCTCCAGTCTGCTCTTGACAACCTTGCGAAGAATGAGGCGCTCCTTGAACAGCGTCAGTCTGATGTCAAGGCCGTGCAGGATGCACTTAGAGCTAAGGAGGAGGAATCGAAGAAACTTGGCGATTCGCATACGACAGCGAAGTTCTCACTCCAGCTCGAGGTCGATCGTTTGCAGCGTGACATACAAACGCTTGAGGATGCTCTCGCACGCGCACGTCAAGATATCGCAGCTCGTGAGGGCAACACCCGCGAACGTGATCTCACGATCGACAAACTCCACAACGAAGTTCGCGATCTGACCACGCGCCTCGGGAATCAGACCCAGTCTCGTCTCCACCTCTCCGAAAAGTTCGATGTTACCCAGGCGAGTTTGAAGACCGCAGACTCCGAGGTATCTGCGCTGCGTACGAAGGTCCACGAGCTCGAGGCGCGGTTGGCAAAGGATCAAAAGTCACTGTTGAGCAGTGAGAGTCAATACCGCGACCAGCTTACCGAGCGCAACACATTGTTGCTCACTATCTACCAGTACATGGACAAGATCCTCGGCGTAGATAAGACTCCGGTACGTTTGTCTTCACTTCCATGATAATTACCCCTTGATAATGCGAATCTGCAGAAGAAAGGTGGCCAAGCTGAGACAAAGCCATTCACTAACTTTAGCGTCTTTCATGATAACCTCATCACACGCCTAAAAGCACTCAGTCAGATACAACTAGACTTCGATAAGCGCGTCAAGGAGGCCGAAACGCGATTCACGGAAAAACTGACGGACATGCGGAAACAGCTGGACACGCGGTGGAAGCAGATCGACAAGTTTGAGACGAGTGTAAAGGCGTACGGCGATGCGAAAGCGACGTGGCGGCGCAAGTACGTTACCAAAGAGGGCGAGCTGGAGGCGCTCAAGGTTCGTCGTGTTGTAGTGGGAGTCTCCCATTTCCTGACCCAAGTCGGCGATGCTACAGACCACCAACGTCGAACTCGTCCAGCAGCTCGCGACTGCGAGACGTCCCACACAGGGCGACTCGCAAGAGATACGGACGCTCCTGTCGCGTGCCGTGAATGCGGAGAAACGGCTGGTGGTGGCAAACAATCAGTTACTTCAGCATGAAGAGAAGATATCGACTTTGAACCAGAAGACATCGACCGCGGACACCAAATGGGAAGCGCGGGTGAAGGAATACGAGACGCGCTTGAAGGCTGCAGAGGAGAAGTACAAGCGAGAACGGCAAGGGGGCAAGGAACGGATGCTCGAGCTCGAGAATCAAATCAAGTACGCGATTGCGTCGGTTTTCATCGCCTTTTCGCCTTTAACTGACCCTGTACGATTGTTCGTAGGAGTCTGGAGCGGCAGAACGAAATTGCCCACAAACGTAATGTACAATTGGACGCTGTGACGGAGAACGCGAGGACGAGCGGGAGTGGGAGAGGTCGTGATCGGTGATGCGATTTAGGTTTTGTTCGACGCTTAACTCTCCTTTCTTCATTTTTTTTTGCTTTCCTCCCGTGCTTTGTGTAACGCATTCATCACGATGTACCATATACTCCTACCTGTAGTCCCCTTATTATGAATTCGATATAGTAGCCTCCCCAACTTGGACATGCCGTTTATATTGGAGTATACAACGTGCGTCTCACTGTTTAACATAGAGTCCCGACTGGGGGCGTGTTGTATTCCCGCTATAGGTATATGCTTCTCATGATCTGGGAACACGGAACCAGAAAGAGTACCGCCCCCCCAATACCTGATATAGCTACGAGCGGAATGTACTCTTGGGTGATGGCGTGGATGAATCAACGTCGGCACAACAAACGCACCCCACTACAGGCACGGCGCTGAACATGTTGCGAGTTGATCGCCGAACTTGCCAGACGAGATGTGATTATATGCTGGCAGGCACACGGCCTGCTTGGTCACCCAATTGCAAGTGCCTGTAAGTAAAGGGCCGGCTTGAATTATGCCACACCCGACCTCCTCGGTGATGACCGGTTTACTGGGCGTATGAAACATCGACATTGTTCCAGTTTTGAACTAACAACGTTTGCAGTGGAACCATGGCAACCCTGGGGGGTCGGCCTTGGGTCCCGCCGGCATTAAATGAATTGGATCTGAAACAAGTTCTCGAACACGATCCCTGAATGTGAGGCTTCGGCTCCATAAAGCGGTGGAAACCTTGATGCGATTAGAAGTAGAAGGGGGCGTGCCATGGTAGTGTTGGCCGAGAGGCACTCGGTAGAAGCTTAATCAGAACATCCAATCCAAATCTGACTCGGAGCAACGCACCCAGTTCCGCCATATCACTGCCTACGAGTCCCCCGGTGATGCCATGGCCGTGTCCGGGATTTGTAGAAACCATTTCTCCGACTGTCATGTCATATAGACCCTTTTACGGTCCTCAGGTGATCTCGTTCACAGCAAGTCATCTGCTGTCGCCGGTCAACAAAAAAATCTTCACCTTCCAAAAAGCCAGGCCCCGTTCAAAAGCATCGGCTAACTGAATAGCATCGTCTCATGGCTACCTTTTGTCGGCGCTTGCCCCACTTCAACGCATTACGAGGATACATAATGGGATTTTCCCCCTCAGGACACCGACCCTAGATAATCCACTATCATGAATCCCTGCATCGTCTCTCCAAAGGGTAAAACGGCACGTTCAGCGAAGGTTTCACCTGGCCCGGATCTTCAGTGGGTGCTTCTGGACGCAAAATAGCTCGCGACACAACCTGAGTTGAACCGCGGATGCCAGCCTTGTTAGCCTATGACGGTTACCCCAGTCACAAAATCAGGACGAATTGACCTCGAATGCCCGCGGACAGTCACTCCAATTTCCAATGTGAACATTCAGTCTGACTCGTCGTGGTCGATTTTAAGCCCATCGTCCTTGTCTTTGCTTCGCTCAACGGGATGATGGTTTGGGTATGTTTGGATGAGGATCAAGGACACGACTTGACGGTCGGGTACCTGTCCGAATCGATTAGGACGTCGGTCATTCAAATCGCGCCAGTGTGAACGAACCCATAAATGTACGATTTCGACGAACGGGAGACGCCGCAGAGGTGTCCCAAGCCGTTTCCTCGGCCAAATATAGAACGAATATTTGACGAGAGGTCCCGGTTTGCTCTGGCGTTGTGATGATGTACAAAACTAGACGGAGGGCGGGTTGCGTGTGCATGTAGACGAGAAGCTGTGCCGCACTGTTGAAGTAAGGTATCAGTATAATAGGGGACGAAAAATCCCGGTAGGATGACATACATGGTCTTGTTGATTGGGGGGGGGGGTTGCACTTCACCCGTAACTGGTCGACTGGACACTCTAGGCGGGAATTTCTTGTACCTCAGGTTGTGGATGCATCATCCAGTTGTCCTTAGGTGGTCAGTACCAAGCTAGCAGCGGTAATTGACCACACCGTGGGTGGTACGGGTCGGAGTCAACCTCTGGGGGAACGGGGTTCGCCGGTATGCATTTGCCGACCCGTGGTGTTACCCTCACCGCTCAACCTAACACACGATTCATATACCGGATGGCATATCCCCAGCGCCGCCACCAATCCCATGCGCCCGAAAAGTAACAGATACTAATGCCTCCTTCAGGAGAGACACGGAGATCACCCGTTAAATGGGATCACCGGGTCCGCGTGTGATGCCGCCCATTGGCACGAAATGACCCGAGAAAGCAAGGAAAGGAGACTGAAAGACGCCCACCGGCCACCTACTATGGATGCTGCATCTGAATCCGCACTCATTCCACCCTCACCCTCACTCTCGAGTGTGGCGGGAGAGTCTGGGGTATCAGAAGAGCTTGTATACTCTGTACAATCGCGGGTTGGGTTGCAGTGGGGGCTTGTAGGTCGATGCCAGGGTCCAGTAGGGAGCAAGGAGTCAGAAAGAGTAGACGGAGACAAGAAGACGCGCGCAGTATCTTGGTGCGGGTTTGAATCTGCATT
>JBBPRK010000616.1:0-19925 GCA_038093075.1 Boletus patriciae
GAGTGTAAGTTGAATGTACCCGTTAGCATTATCACTCATCTTTATTATCGCCCAGGTTCAGCTTCCTGAGGGAGCGACCAACATCCCTATTATCATTGCTTCAGACAAAACCCCCGTGACGAGACACGCAGGAGGGCTGGAGATGCACCCGGTCTTCGTTACGATAGGCAACATCCAGTCCGACGTGAGGATGCAAGCGACATCTCACGCCTGGCGCTGCGTCGGCTTCATTCCCATCCCCAACTTCGAGGTTCATCATGATTTTGAAACGATCCTCGAATCCCGCCTTTTTCACCGATGTATGGACATCATTTTCGACTCTCTGAAGATGGTTGCAGAACAGGGTGCTTATCTCACCGACCCAACTGGCCGCACCCGACACTGTTTTACCCCGCTCGTCTCATATGTCGCGGATCTACCCGAGCAACAGCTGGTCTCGTGTGTCGCCAAGAACGCTTCCCCCCTTACTACAGCCCAACTATCCGAGTTTGGTGATGACGTATCCCACAACCCACGCACTGGCGCGTACACACTACAACAAATCTTTGAGCTGTGCGAGCGCATTGATCCATGGGACATCGTACCATTTCAGAAAGCAGCCAAAGCCAAGAAGTTATCAGGCGTCCACCAGCCTTTTTGGAGGGACTGGAGATTCGCTGATCCGGCTCACTTTTTGACGGGCGAGATACTCCATACTTGCCACAAGTTCTTTTTTGACCACGTTTTCAAATGGTGTAAGGAAGCCGCTGGCAACCATCTACTTGATACGCGGTACAAGCTTCAGCACAAGCGCGTGGGCTTCCGGCATTTTGCCTCTGGCATCTCACATGTGAAGCAGATGACTGGCAGAGACCATCGCGATATCCAAAGGACCATTGTTCCCATGATAGACGGCGCTGTTCCTCCTCTGTTCGTTTATTCCGTTCGCAACATTGTGGAGTTCATATACAAGGCTCAACAACCCATCCACACCGACTCGTCTATCGCATCTATGACCGCAGCGCTGCAGGAATTTCACGCTACCAAACATGCTATCCTTGATGCAGAAGCTCGAAGAGGAACTAAGGGCGCTATGGACCACTTCAATATCCCGAAACTCGAGCTGCTGCATAGCTTTGCACGCCATACCACGGAGAATGGCGTTCTCATTCAGTATACGGCAGACGTGACTGAGCGGCTCCTTATCACCCATTGCAAGGTCCCTTTTGAGCGCACGAGCCGCCAGAGCCGCAACTTTGTCGATCAGGTCGTCGAGCTCCTAAACCGCGAGGAAACCATTTGTTATTTTGACCTTTACCTTCTGCTACGCAATCCGGAGGCAGCACTCGACAAAGCCATTGTCATTGAGAACGAGGAGGTTACCGCTATAGATCCGGCGCTGTCTTTTATCCGTCGTGTTCTCCCGGAAAAGGAAAATACATTCCAAGGACCTCGCGCATTCCGCAACCACTTCAATAATCCCAAGAGCTATTTGTCGTCGAGCGGAGCGCTCGCATTCCACGTTACAGTACTCCCCGATCACGCAATCCTGACAATAGCTGAAATGCAGGCGGTGTACAAACTTCCTGACTTGCCGCAGGTGATCTCCAACTACATTATTTCCGCTTCGAGCGGAACCCCAACCAATCAGTGGGACACTCGTGGTGTGGTCTCTACCTGGAACAAATTCCGCGTGCAGCTGCATTCCTCATTCCGATCGCGAGACATATCAAGGAGCCAGGTTGTCCAGGCATTTCCTCCCTCGGACACTCACCCCCTCGGAAATTGCGACGCGGTGCTACTCAAGCGCGTGAATGACGACGTGAATTTTGGTATGCACAACCATGTTCACCTGCGCAAATATTGCTCAACTTTTTTAGATATCGCCCATGTACGAGCGATATTCACACCGAAGACGAAGGAAAACCTCCCCGACTACCTTGGCCCTGTCCCTCTTATCTACGTACGCTATTTTCGCACAATCTCGTTGCCCGATCAAAACCCTGGTGTTGGGTTGTACAAGGTTCAGCGTGTTTCCTCTTCCTCCGCAGGCGCGAGCGCCGTCGTTCGGTTGACCGATGTTGTACATGCTGTCGAGCTGGTACCTGTGTACAGCACAGCACTTCCAGGAGTGGATGCACGCAGCGAGACTTGCATGGAAGCATATGACGAATACTATATAAATGTGTTCGCAGACAAAGAGACATTCCACATTATGAACGGGTAGTAGTATCGTGGTATATAGTGGTAGATCGCGATGCATTTTTTATCAACTCCCTCATCGCCGAGATATGGTCTGATCTACCCGGCCAGTTCGACATAAGAGGAAGTGCGCTCACCTCCACCAATCAGAAGCTGCATTCTCACACTACGTACCCCTTCGTAAGACATCAAACTTCTGCCGAGTTAAGCGTTCATTTCAGCTGTTTTGCAGATGTACGAACATGACTTAGACGCACACGACTTCATACTACGTGTGGCGCGGGTGCGGCGTTCCAATAAGCAAAAAGTGGCACGCCTCGAGGCAACAAGGTTTGATGGGAAGGATACAAACGTGGAAACGTTGTCTTGTCTGCTGAGGTCACGAGGGGGAAGCGGTGGCAGATACGGTCAAGGAGTGCTGTTATTTTGTTCTTTTTACGCACCGTGCCACAAGTTGACAACCTAGCCTGAGGCATCACGACAATCTTGTTTGATAAAATGATCGCGTCTGGGGCCACGTTCTGGGGTACAAGCGCAAGCGGCTCCGCTGGAGGCCTCGTGCCCCGTCGTGCGTTTATTCTTGGGTGGGGGCGGAGGAGCGGGTGCTTCTGTACGACATGACCGCCCGACCGTGACTGATCCGACGAGAGCGAGAGGAGTGGATTCAGAGCGCGCCTGGCCCCTTGGTCGCTGAGAGACGGGGACACGGGAAACAGCCTTGCCATTAATGTGCCATGTTCAGGCCCATCGGGCGAGACAGCCGCACCGAAATCGTCCGCACAGGGTCCAATGCGATTATGTGTCATATAGCGAGATATAGATGCCAGGTGGACTCTTTGGGAACCCTGCCATCACGACACGGCGTCTGGAGAATGGAAAATCGTAGTCTTATCGACAAGGTTGGATTGCGTGATCACCCTACTATGAGGTCGTCCATCTCATCGATCCGTGATCCGCACGGAGGTAAGATTTTAAGATATGGAGTGACGGGACAGAATGGATGCTGCGTGTCACGAGAGGAAGTCGTACTACATTGCCTTGTAAGCATAATGGTTGCAGGCAAGGTATTCGGTCTGCCAACGAGTGGTGGTGGCTGAGGGAGCTTCTCACACCAAGTGCCTGACTCGGAAACAAGTCGTTGTCTCTACCCACACACGCACATGGTTTCCTTTGTAATGACCAGGTTGACCAGGTTGTCTCGTTCTTCGACGCACGCGTCAGATCATGAAGTTTTCTGTGACGAAGTGCGGTGCACGGCGTCCGTCATCAGCTCCATTTCTCTGGCCTTCTTCACCGATGCGCACCAGTTCGTACTGCATGAGGAGACGTCCAAGTCAGCGTGCTTCGTTCGTTGCATCCTTTAGGTCCTGGTGACACGTCGCCTTTCCGCGAAAGAACAGCAACTTCTTCACCGAGATGTCAAAGAAAAGCCTATCTCCGATCACACCGTTCTCGCCTCCTTTTCACATCGCGGCGTACGACTACTCTTGGTGGGTATGGACGTACAGGGTGGTTTTCGACCTATGCTGGTCGTGTTTCCCTCGTCGTTTCCTGCATTGATTCGATCTTGAAGATGTACTGAAATAGGCAGCTTCTTTGCTGTCGTCTCTTTCCCGCAGCACAGGTTACCAGAGCAGCACTTCCTGACTCGGCCCCTTCGTTTGATGTGGCGTGGAAGCAGAGGTGCTTCTGCTCCTGTCGAGTGCAGCTATCGAGCAACTGAAGTGACTCGTTTTCTGTGTTTTCTTGTGGGGAACTGTGATCAGTGTGGTGGCGATATGATCGCGGTGTATGCAGGTTTTGGATAGCACTGTGCTCTCTGAAAGCTGCTCTCAGTGCTCTGAGGCTGTCAACTACCTGTATTACTTCTCTCTTGGGGTTAATATGTGAGGACCCTGCTTTGCTCACACTCGTTTCGCCTTCGTGGGCTGTGTACCATGCATAGCGTAGCGCGGGAGGACTGAGGGTTTGACAAGGTGAGTAAACGTGCTTCTTGCATACCAAATCAAGATCGTTGACTCATCCATCACAATGAAGTGCTTCAGATCGAGAATGCGAATGTGTTTGTTGGGGCATGCCTCTAGCCTTCGAGCCAGCTCGCGCACGGGAAGGACACCCGGATAGTCTCTTATGGAGAAGTAGCACTCACTCCCCGGACGGAACATTTCCATGGAAAGGAGGTGGGCTATCGAGAGATCATTAAGGTCCCAGCGTGCGGTGGCTATTGTCTCGCCATTGCGCCCAGGGTGAGATCGACTTTCCTCTAACTGCAAGACGGTTGCGCTGACATATTTTCGGTGCAGATGTACAGATCGACACGATTATGGAACGTCGCCACAGTATTGTCTAGACTCTTTGCAATCCCTCGTCGGCGTTTCGGATAACTCATTCGAGTGTGAGTTCAACGAGGACTCGCTACGTGGTCTGATTTCAGTGATTTCATTTGAGAGGTCCAGCCTTGCGTTATGGGCAGTGTTGGTCTATCACGTGTATATATGGACCAGCTCTTAGATGGTAGGTTCGGTGAGTGGTGGTTTGCTCTACAAGCCGAACGTATGTCAAACTTTTGATTCAGCACTGAAGCTTCGAAGTGGCGGAGACAATCATTCTGCGTAATACACGCTGGACGTGCCACCTTCCAGACCGGACAACTGGGGAATGCTGATGGCGGTCCAGTGCACCATCAACAACAGGTAGAGACATGGGTTGTTGGAGGTGCGCTTGACACTTGTACATTATAGGTCCCGTCACTCTTCTATTTGACTCGTAAGTGATGGTTTCTTCTTGGCAGAGATACTGCATTAATGTCCGGGTCAGAGACAGTACTACATCTGCAAGGGTGCAGTCCATCGAATGTGCATTAACTATCAACATCATAATGAAATGTGTTTCCTCAGGAAGAGCAACAAAGTCGAATGTGCGCGCACCATTTCCCACTACCTCCGATGTATGACTGAATTGACGGCAGGTGTTGTCAACCCAATTACTGAGTCGCCATATGTCCGAGTCACATCTCTTGTGATAGCCCGAATCCAAACCGGTTTACCCTGGCCAGAACGTCGTGGAGCGTTAAGTTAAACTCCTGATTGAAAGTTTCCCCAGACTAGGGCGCCGAGGAGCTAAGTACTCCAGGTGGGAGAATATATGTTGCTTAGTCAGATATCCGAGGCTTAAATTCCGAGATCGCAGTGATGATCAGCTGAGTGGGGTGCGTTTTATTCGTGGAGTGGCTAGATGCGTGCTGACAAGTTGCGCCGCACTGCATTCAGGCTCATCCCTCTGGCGGAAAAGAGATCTGTCAACCTGCACGACATGTGCGGTCATGAGTGGAGGGCGGGTGGAGCGCTTTGATATCATGCCTTCCTCGTATGTGCGGTGGCCATTCCTCCCTTGAACCGGTCTTCAAGATTTAGTAGTCGTGGTGGCGATGTGTTGTCCGAATCAAATGATGACCGAGGTGAGTAAGCATGCGCAGCGATGCTGGTGATTTGCTTGGCTGTCTGTTCCTAGCCCGGCCCGTCGATCGAGTGCATGTTTGTTTCCGTTTGACGTGCATTTGAACAGTGCCTCTGAACCTTGCAGGACTGGTCGATTCCCTTCGATTTCCCCATCACGGGAGTACGGCCCGATTCCGTGCTCAACCTGCATTCACTGCGGATGTCAGAATGGTGGAGATGCCATCGTGCGTATCGTGTGCAAGAATGTGATCGATGGATCGATAACACATCCTTTTTTATATCATGGCAGGGATAGTGAGTGGGTGGCGTCAAACTCCATGGAGCAAAGTGCTTCATCCGATTGTTATCAAGTACTACGCGATGCCTACTGATCTGACAGATGCGGATGCTAGTTGTGATGCATGATGTATCATGTAGTATGATGGTATGGCAAGCACGGCCGCACGGCTATACAAGGGGATCGGGGAATCACGAGCGAGCTCTTTTCCTCCGACTTTCATCGCCGGTATCGGCCTCTGCGTCCGACTCTCCATCAACACTTTCCTCCCTCTTTCTCTTGGAACTACCGCCTCTGCTACTTGCAGGAGTGGTTTGCAAACTTTCAATGACTTCCTCGTCGCTTTGCGATCTATGCAGTGGGTTAGTTCCAAGTATCATCGCCCCGACGGCTGCTCACGTACGCGAATGCTGAAAACGGCTCCAGTTCGAGACGATGTTTTTTATTGAATTCGTTGGCTTCCTTCCACCTCTTTTCGTTCTCTGCCTTGCGTTCTGCCCGTAGCCATTCCATCCGAACCTTACGGGCTTCTTTCTTCATCTTTCCCGTCCCGTCCCAGAGTTCCCGCTTTTGCTTCATCTTGCCCAACAAGAACGTCTCGAGATATTCGCGCGTGACGGTCAACTCGCTTGCGTCTGGTCTTGCTTTCTCGAGTAGAGTCTGTGTACGTTGGAGAAGACATCGGCTTTCGGCGATGCACGTCTCAATGGATGGAATGGCATTGACGAGGGTGGTGAATTGGCGGAGGGCATCGACGACCATGTAGTGATTTGGGGCACCTTTGGGGTAGTCGGGCTCGGAGACGCTTTCGGGGTTCGTGCCGGACGGGCCGGCCACAGGTTCATCTAACCGGCATAGCCAGAGGGGTGAGCAGTGACCTTGAGAGGAACCATAGATCATTTACCTTCGGGATAAATGAGCTGTTCCAGAGCTTCCGTGGAGCTGGAAGGGGAAGGAGAAGCCTCTTCGGTGGCTGGTTGGCCTTTACCTAGCGGGGGCAACCAAGTGGTGAGCGACAACTGCTGACATAGGGTCCGAAGACAGGTGTATATGTACCTTTGGGGTCCGTGCGGTCTTCGGATGTTCCTGGTATCGGCGAGAGTGAGGGTATACCTTTAGGTGATTTCTTTAGCACATTTCGTTTTGGAGGGGCCGACGAGGCGGATGGGTTGTCGGCGTCTCTGAGGTCCGGTTTGGTGAGTACATGGACTCGTGTGTCTGAGGACGTAGGGGACACGTACTCGGGTACTGGAACGCCTCTGGGATGCTTCTGCATGAGTCTGCGGATGATGTCTTCAGTCTTTCCGACGGCGCGGACGACTTCTCGCTGCGAAACGCGGCCGTTAGTGTCTACATGGGGGGCTCTGGCTGGAGCGAGAGTGCATACCTTGGCGAGAGTCTGAAGTTGAGTGCGAGTGAGCTCGCGAAGCTTTGGGATATCCATGGTGAGTGTCGTTTCGTGGTGTCACGGGAATCAATGTCGGCGACGGGGGAAGAGCTGAGTAGGGCTCGAATGTATTTGTGGTGAGCAGGTCTATGCGTCCAGTCAGCTTTGACTTTGGCATCCTGTAGCAAGGCAGGGGTCTTGTCTGGTGAGACACGGCTACCGAAGCGACCGACAATAGCAGAGTCGGCGGATGCCATTCCACATGTCTCACAATTCCATTGTTGTCCCCTTTGGATCCATATGTCTACCGCTTTCGTCCTCGTTTGCTTTGTGTCGGGCTCTGAGTAGATATGTAGTAGGACCAAGTGATTCAGATGACAGTATTGTTCTCGTCTATGGACCACCCCAAAAATGTTTACTATAAAACACACCTGTGTGGTTTGACATATTTCCTTCTCCCTCGTCCACGTCAGTGAGCGAACATCGCGTTTGGATTGCAAGGCATACAACATGGTGAACCTCCGATCCAGGTCCAAGGCGAAAGCCGTCGTTCCTAGAGCTGCCCTCACAGTGAAATCAACGAACCCAACATCGTCTACGACGCCAGATAATTTGGACCTCAGTGAAGCAGCCCTTCGAAAACTCCCTCGTGCCGGGCTTCAAAAACTGGCCATGGTATGCGTTGCACATTCTCGTACCACGAAATGAGTGCTAACGACGGGCAGGCCCACAAAGTGAAAGCGAATTTGAAAAGCGAATTAATTATTCGACAGTTGTCGAGCCTCCAGATACCTAAGAAAACAGGGTAAGCGGGGGAGCGGAACGACATTGAAGGGAGCGTTGATTCCGTACAACGTAGGCCGGCCCTCGACGCCCAACCTAGCCGCGATATAGAGGCTGGACCATCAGCGCCACGATCGATATCCCCAGCGCAGAAAACACCCACCGTACTCTCGTACGACAAAGACCTCTTTAGCGGTACCGAATCCGAGATGACTGAGGAGGAACAACTCGATTTCGCCACACCCGTCTCCTCACGCGCGGAGACGCCTCCCGCTGCAAACGTCAATGACCTTAACCGCTGTGTCACGATCATGCAAGAAAT
This sequence comes from Boletus patriciae, assembly GCA_038093075.1. Classification (NCBI taxonomy): domain Eukaryota; kingdom Fungi; phylum Basidiomycota; class Agaricomycetes; order Boletales; family Boletaceae; genus Boletus; species Boletus patriciae. The sequence goes on from JBBPRK010000616.1 coordinate 8,409, forward strand.
TTCTGCACAGGATGTTGCCCTTTTGAACGAAATTACGGGTGTGCGCGAAACCGCTGCACAACTTCGCAAAAGAGCAAGGGGCGTTCGGGACCTTGTGAAGGCAGAGAACGGACGGAGAGAGCGGATGGAAGTCTACTTTCGGTATTGGCAAGAGACCGAACCGAGGTGGGACAGACAATGGCTGTATGGAGGGAAGTCGGATGCCAGTAGTAGGTGAGTGTGACCTTTGTTGGTGAGCGACGCGTACCGATTAAATCTTGACGAACCATTCCCAGTCATCAATATGCTCAAAATTTGGGCCCGGGTGGACGTGCACGACCGTAAGTGACGCGCCCCGAAGTAAATGATTGCATTTGATGCTAATATGGCGTCCTTAGAGCCACACCCGTCCCCGCACGGAAACGAACGCTATCACCGGAGCGGTTGAAGCAAATGAGAGAGGCAATTGTTTCGAAGCAAGAAGCTGAGCAACGTCAGCTCGAGGCTTTACGGAGAAGCGAAATGCGGGACGAAATTTCCTCCAGAGAAGGGTCAAATGAGGTGTCCGATGAGTGTAGGTCGGGCAGCCCCGATCTCCGGTCAACGGGCGAAGCGAACGTCAACGAGCCTCTCATGATAGCCTTTGAGGATAGTGTTGCCAGTGGGACGATCGCAGTCCCTGGGTCACCAATCTACTCTGGACCGTCACCGTAGACCTGTCATGTTTAGCTCCAAGCCAACTTGAGTTAATTTAAGCACTGTAACAGACCACACGGTGTCATCGTACGATGGAGTTCGAGTCAAGGTCAAGCTGGTCTGAGTCATAATTAAGTTTAGCAAAAGTAATAGTTATTATAATTGACAAGTGCTTATCATATTAGTCATCCCGCGCCCGTGTCCTGCCAACGTTGATTCGCTCCTTCTTGCCAATCACCGTCGTCGACCTCCGCTGTTCACTTTCCACCAAGATGCCTTTTGGTCTTACAATTGGAACTGAACGCGCCAATGCTCTTCAAGTGCGTACAAGATACCCATTTTCTGGCCATTTTCAGCTGATAGGCGCTTTTTTTCACAGAATGCCATACAGGACGAGCTCATGAAGCGGGGCTTCAGTCCTGATGCTGGTCAGTCCTCCAGAACCACTTCCATGCACTCAAACGCTTATCCAGGGGGTTATCCAGACCCAGTCATGGCAGAGTATATCACTATCATGATCATAAATAACAAGACTGCCGGTACGTCGATGTTTCTACCCGACTTCGGGCACTTTACTTTGGTAGCCATCAGTACTAACATTGTCTGCCACTACAGCTCAAATAACATCCGAACTCGAGGATTGTAAGTTTTATATGCCTTTCCGACCTTTTGACGCCTAGCTTACCGGCCCTTGTTTGTTGTAGTAATTGGGGCCGACTTTGGTTCGTGTGACCTTCCTCGAAACTCCCTTTTCCGCATAATTCGTGTCGACACTGATAACCTTTCGACTTTCAATAGATCCCAGTTTCACCGATTGGTTATTTGTCGAAGCAGCTAAAGGTGCTCCAGAATCTGAAATACCACTAACATCGTCATCCACCTCCCCTTCCCTCACGTCAGCAATCACGTCGAAACCCCAAGCCACATCGGAAATCCCCGTTCACTCACCATCCTCAACAACTGATCAGCGACGACCGCTCAATCCTCGCGCCGGAGCGCCTGGTAGTGCCCCACTCTATCAACAAGCGCTTTCCTCGACGCTTACTCATGGGCAGAAACGAACAGCATCTGTCAGGTCTCCCTCACCCACTGGGCATGGCCCATCGAAAACGCGACGTATGGACGTACCAACTGGCCCTCGCGCAATGCTAAGCGGCGGTTCAAGAGGCGAGGCTAGTCCGGGTGCAAGTGGAAGGAGTCTATTAGACCGTGTAGGCGGACGAAACGGCGTGCATCCATCATATGCCCGCGGAGACGAGATACAAGCTCGCATTGATGCTGTTACGAACGGTGGCATCCCCCCCGGTGGCGCAACACCCGACCCAGGCATGATGATGGGTTTCCAAAACGGTGTCGGGATGGATATGGCCACGGCCAATGCGAACGCGAACACGATGATGCTGCAGGAGATGATGATGAACCAGATGGCACTCATGGCTCAGGTGGCCACCTCGATGGGAATGCTCAATCCCGCGACAGGGCAAATCGTAGGTGGTGGCTTTCCAGGGATGCAACAAGGAGACATGGGTGTGTATCAAGGAGGTGGCGCATTCGGTCAAGGTCAAGCACCGGCACAGGGCATGAATGGACGAGGAAGGGGTGGCGGACGGGGTGGAAGGGGCCGTGGTGGCCGTGGTGGATTTATTGGAGCGTCACCCGTACCGTCCTCCGAATCGCCCACCCCCACTCAAACACAAGTGCAGCCTCAGCCTCCATCCGAGACCAATACAACTCAACCTGTCGAGCCTTCCTTGCCCATACTCGCTCCAACACCCACACCTGCCTCTGTACAACAACTGCCCCACGTTCAGCAGCAACGGATACCCTACACGCTGCCGGAGCGCCCTCAATCTCCAACATTGTGCAAGTTTGGCACCAAATGCACGAACTCGCAGTGTAGGTATTCACATCCTTCGCCAGTCGCCACGGCCGAGAGCGGCGTGGTACTGAGTGCGGATGCATGTGAGAAAGGCAAAGATTGTAAAGATAAGGATTGTATTAAATCACATGTTAGTCCAGCCGTCAATGCACCTGGTAAGCAACAGCTCTTTGCCGTTCAGTTCCTCTGCTTACTTGGTCCTCGTAGGCGCCGAAACTCAAAAACCTCCGTTAACCCATCCACATCCCCATACCGCGCCTGCTTACCCCGGTACACCTTCCAATCCCATCCCCTGCCGCTTCGGTGCCTCCTGCACCCGCCCCAACTGCACATATTCACACCCCCGTCCGACCAACACTCACTTTAACCAACAATGTCGTTTCGGTGCTGCATGCACTCGCGCTGCGTGTCCTTTCCAACACCCGGATGGTCGCGTATTGCCCACATCGTTCCACCGCGGTTTATCCACCAATGGGCCGCTGGTAAATGTGCCAAACCCCGAGACGGGTAGCATAGTTGGAAGCGTGCATAGGAGTATGACGTTTAACGTCCCAAATAAGGGTGCGGGCACTACAGATAACGTGAAGGAGAAACTGGAAATGCAAATCAAAGAACTGGAGGCTACGAAGAAGGCTGTTCAAGACGCGGAAACGGCGGCGGCAGCTGGGAAAAAGGATGAGACGAAACCCACCGTTCCTATCGCCGCTTGATTGGTGCACGATTTTTCCCGCGTTTTCCCTCGCCGCTCTTCTGACATCCGACATTCGGGCTAGACGGAACCCGAGTGTTTTGTGTGGACAAAAAAATCGACATCTGTGTTGCCTTGGTCTCTTTTTCTCTTTGTTATCTTTTCTATTTTCCCTTCTTTGCCCTTCACTTAAATAATAGTACAAATGGGATATTCTCCCCAGCCCCACTCGCATATTGAGAACGCCTGACGTGTATGTAGCATCCAACGCATGCGCCGACTGCATCGTTGCATGTCCTTTTTTATCCTACGTACCTTCCGTAGCTGTACTAGAACGGGGGAGGGTGGATGAAGACGAAAGAGCAGAATGCCATGTTTGCTTCGGGGGACGCCGTCGAAAGGAGGCGGTCGTCTATCATTCATCCTCTTGAGTTCGACATCGTAAGCGTCCGTGTGGGCAGATCTGGAAATAGATTCGAATGGTGTAGAGCGGGAGTTAGGATTGCAACATCAGCCCGTCGCTGGTGATTCTGGATGTGTTTTATAACATCCTGAGCGATCCTGAGTGCCCCGACACACTGACCTCAGGTCCGAGTCGTGGGGAAGTGGACACGATTTGGCCGGCTTCGGCGTAGGCTGCGTCTCCGCTTTGAGATCCACGGTGTTCCACAAGCTATCATCCCGGCGCCTCGATTTATGATCGTATTATCATATTATCGACCACTTGGGAACTACGCGTCTGAGTCCACTTGAGCCATACGGTGCAAAGTTCGGTAGGCAGTCGATCAAGTAATGGGCGCCCCTAGTAGAGAATTGCCTAATCAAGCAACATGTCAATGGTTGTGGACGTGGTCACGACATCATCACAGGACTTGTTCCACACTGGACATCCCGTCTCCTGGGCCATTGTCCGTCCATTAAGGACAATCAGTGGACAAGGAGACACACATCCACACCCTGTTCAATCAATAAAAGGCTGAGCTCGCTCTTCTGACGGTAAGACCCAACTTGCATATCCGCCACTCCTCGTCATTCTCATTCTGTGCTTTTCTACTTTGCGTGATGGTCACTAAAACATTAACGGCGACTGTGAATGCCGCCAGTGCTGCCACAGACACTGAAGAGTACGCGAAAATCGTGCGCGTAATTGTACGTTTGATCCCTTGTTGGCATCATCCCGTGCTTACTTTCAAGTTATTGTAACTCCAGCGTAACATGAATTTTCTCAAATTACGCGATCATGGAAGCGCTGTCGTTCCCGTCCGTACAGAGACACACCCCTCTCCTATGAAACAGGCAGCTTCCAATCGCCAGCCTGGCCGATCGCACACGCGCACCACTATGGACGAAGCGATTAACCATGAACTGGCAAAGGCACGGTATCTTATGGATGATCTCGCGGACCATATATTCGGTCACATCGTGTCGACGGAGTTGGCGAGGGATATTCTGCGCCAATTCGTCGATGACGGGATCGTCCAAGTTTTCGAAGGGATGGCCCCGCGTTACAACTACGATGGGAAGGTCTCCCTCGATCCGGAATCTGAGGATGTTCAGCATGCAATCGAGGATGCGTTTGAGGACGCTGACACGCGCGACTGCATCCGGCCGGGTACCGAGAACGACGGCGAGGAGCCAGAGTCATCGTCCACGGATACCAAGGGGAAAGGGACACAGGCGGACTCGAAGGGAAGCGGGAAAAAGAAACACAGGACATACTCATTCAGGTGGAGCACGTTCCCCAAGGAGCCCATCGACGAGGATGAACTCGTCAAGTTCCTCAACGAGATCACAGATCAAGCTTTCGATTTCGCGCAGCCCAAGCTCGCTAACGCGGTCCCGAGGCCGAACAATCGCTTCGCGGCTCGCAAGGACAAAAATCATGCTATGCCACTATCTTACGAGCCAGACGGAGAAGACATGCGACCCGACTTTCTTTTATTGCCCATGGAAGCATTCCTAGATGACTTCAAGACCGTCGATCCGAGATATCTCAATTTTACTGCCTCGCGCCTCGTCGGTGAGGCGAAGAACAAGGACCTAGCTGCAGGCGTCGAACAGGTGCAGCGGTACGCACGGGGCTTGAAACGCGCGCAGCCGTGGGTGCACTATGTGCTCGCGATGACGATCACGAGGGACAAGGCGGTCTTCATGCGTGGAGAGGGAAGTGGCACGGAGCGTCTCGAGCTGATACTCTCGGATGGTCGCGGCTGCATCGAGTTCATTCGGATCCTGCTTGGTCTCGCATTGGCGGAGGATGTCGATTTAGGCCAAAATCCAGACGTTGAGGTCGGCAACGAAACACGAACCTGCGAAATCAAAAGTCTTGCCCACCACTCTGTACCATCGAATGTACCATCCTCGGCGACCGCCTCTTATGTGCCAAGGACAGCTAATGTGGAATCGATCGCGGTTTCGTTTCCCGAAGTCGCCATCCCTAAGGCTGCATCAGATGCGCTCCCCATCTCTTCCCGCACTCGCAGTGCTTCAGCTGCATCCAAGGCTCTTCCCGTCTCTTCCCGCACCCGCGGTGCCTCAGTTTCCTCCAAAGTGCTTCCCAGTTCTTCCCGCACACGCGATGCTCTGCCTGCTCGCCGCCAGCATCCCAATGTCGCCTCCTCCGCGCCTTCGAAGAGAGTTTACACCGAGGTTGGGGATGATGGTCGTCAAGAAAGACCAAAGAAACGCAAGATTACCGAAACGGTCGTCACGCAAGAGGAGCGGGTGGTCTTCTTCCCCCTACGTGTGTACGGTCACACGTGTCTCGGGATATTGTTTACGTCCAGCTCAATTCGTGGACGGGGAACGACGGTATTCTGTGTGCTTGATCTTAACGACGAGAAACAGAGACAGGCCTTGAAGATGTCGTGGTAAGATCTGGAACGAGTAGCGGACCAGATTGCAGTGATGCAAAGGCTGAAGGATAATCCTCATGCTAACGTAATTGTGCCGCTCGAGTATGTCGTCTCATCCGATCTGACCACAGTGTACTGACACGTTTTCAGGATAGTCAACGCGATGAGGAAGGGACAGACATGCACGACCCTTGGCGCGATCAGAGGCTTTCTCGACGAACAGATCTCTCTCGTGCACGTTGAAAACCGAGTGCTGACCGTTTCTATTTCTGAGTTGAAGAGACCTGTAAAATATTTCTGGGGTTTGCATGATTTTGTGCGAGGATTACGCGGGGCACTGTTAGGTGTGTGTCTCTTGAACCCGTCATCATCGAGCTTTATGCTGATACAACCGCATGAAAGGACATGAATTCCTCACGAGCATAGGGATTCTGCACCGAGATATCAGCGAGAACAACATTGTTCTAGGTGTTTATCCTTGGGAAGAGAGAGGGTATCTGATCGACTTCGACATGGCGATACTGCAGAATGCAGAGGAACCCACACAAGTTTCATCTACTAAATCCGTCAATCAACTGCCTCGTTCCGCCGAGCAGAGCTCTACCAACCTCGTCCAACCGGATGAGACGAAGCACGTCAAAGGGCTCCGAACGGTTTGTATAGTTGTGACTCCCGTATATTGTCGTTCGCTCACATTATTGCAAGGGTACCTTCCCCTACATTTCTTTCAATGTGCTCCTGGGCGAGAGACACACCCATTTCGATGATGTGGAATCGTTCCTTTATGTGCTTTTATTATTCTTTTTCTCCTACGCAGGCCCTCTTCCGAAGACGGAGCTGGAGAATGCCCACGAACAGGGATTTGTTCGACCTATTGGGTCTGGACGTCTACCCCACATGAGGAGTTGGCCAAAAAAGTATGCTGACTGGGCAGATGGAGATCCACAAGCTATAGGCAGCTTGAAGGGTTTTACTATCTTGAGTCCCAACGGTCCGAAGTATCTGGATGAGAGCGCCGAACTCAGGGATTGTCTCAAAAACAACTGGCCGCTAAATTTACATCGCCCTATCCGTTCTCTGTTACTGTCTACTTTCACGGCGTTCAGGGACAGCACGAGGGTAACCCCGGGAGGGCGCACGGAAGTCTCTCATGCTCAATTTATCAACATATTGGATCAATGGTTGATAGAGTACTCTGAACTTGAACACGAGTATACCAATTGCCCGGACTTCAAGGATTCCCGGTTGGTTTGGTTTTTTCTCTTTCGACTCACGTCTCAGCCTGACAGTATTTCGTTTGTCTTTGCAGGAATATAGAATAGAATCGTCATTGTGAAAATTTGTAGCATTGAATAGATGCAGAACTATCCTCTTGGATACACGACCCTGTGTTGAGGGCGAATGGTAGGATGCAACCTTTCAATGAGGGCTAGGGAAATCTAACTTGGGGTATAACGTCTTATCCAACCTTGTCTGCCTCGTAGGGGTAAGTAAGTCCGGGGAACCGTCAGTATGACCAATATATCATTTTGGGTTCCGCTTACGTGTGACGACTGCACGTCGAAACGAGCGAGAAGTCACACAAATGAAGACTAGATAAAATCTATCTTCATTCGACTAGGGAATCTGTCTCTACACTCGAGGTATTTAAGTCCTAGTCGTAGTAAGGGGCATCTGGTAAATATATCAACTTGGAAACGAGTAATGAGTGTTCCTGCGAGTGTCCATAGGGGAAGGAGCGTGTTGTCCATCGTGAACTGCGACGTACGTCCGCGTTGCGGGTGCTATACGTCTTGTGATAAGCTTAGTGTCCGTATTTGGGGTATCGGTTGTCCGCCTTTTTGGGACTTCAACACGTCCAACATGGGAGAACAATCGATATCGATATCGTTGTGGACTATGGACCCAGAATGGACAGGTCAAGTGGAAAGGAAAGGCATGCGCGAAGTGGACACAGTGGACCTGGCAGCTATAATAGCTCAACCCGAGAACACCTCTCCCCGACAACCAGAGTCGTCTCCGGTCAGCATGCCACCCATTACTCGTTCGCGGACAGCACGCTCCTATCAAACGAATCCGCTACCTACCCTCGAAGAAGACCTCAGCAATCTTGACGTGTCGGATAATGAGGGCGAGACCACGCCTCAGACACCGCCCCAGACACCAGCCCCAGATCATAACGCAGAGGCGGAGAGACCCGAAGCCGAACTTGAAGGCAAAGGAGTTCGCACAACGCCGAAAAGTAGGAAGGTCGCATCTTCTATCCAAAGTTTTCAGATAGAGTTGGTACTCGCCGCCGATCCCAATAAAGGTCGTTGTCTCATTACGAACGTACCGAGTCCTGCCACTGTCCAGTTATGTCACCTCGTAGCCCAAGCCACTAAAACACCAACCGTGCGTGTTTCTGGGCTTCATATGAGTCATACGTACTCACTGAGTTCGACCTGTAGCTCTCGAAATTGGAGTATGTCTGGGGGATAAAAACTGGACACTTCAACCTTCACACGAGGTATAATGTGTTGCGTTGTGTGTATGTTTGACGCCTTCAACGCTGGTCGTGCTGAATTCCTTTGTAGTGAGGTCTGACTGGCATACTCTATTCGACAGGGGACAGTGGATGTTGGTTCCTGAAGTTAGGATTATAGAAGAGCTGAAGAAGATATACCTGATAGACGAGTGTTCGACGAGTGATCTCCGCGAGGTCTTTTCTTTATTCTTTTTATGTCGGTTGAGGCACTTGCTGAATGCCGTGCAGCGGTTCGAAAATGAAAAAGGACCTTTCAACTACTATCTTGTTCCCGCGCCCTCGCTGCGAGATGCCATTTGTCGCTTCCCCGACGTCAACAGTTACGCGCACAAGACATATACTCCGCCTTTCTCCGAGCTCGGCCCTCTCAAAAGCCACATCCATCCGCACTACGTTATCTTCAACAGTGGCCAGAAATTATCGAATATTGATGACAATATCCACATTTTTCGGATGAATGGATTTTTGTCTCAAAATGCGTCAATCACCGTCGACGCCGCCAACTCGGCATTGCTTGCCATGCTCGAGTTGTATCGACACTGGACAAACGTGGAAGTGCCCACCCAACCACGCAGGCCCAATGCGTCGTCGAATTCATCGCATCCCCCTGGCGAAGCGGGGCAGGATGACCTTTCTCAAGGTGGGCCCCCTCCGAGACGTCAGGGTCTCAGGAGCGGGACGCGCTCTCAAGGACAGGGCAGTCAGGCCTCGGCTGATCAACATGGAGGCGGCCACCAGCGAGCCATCCATCCCTTCCAGCCACCTGAAGACGATGACTCTTCATCCGTTACCGATGACACGATCGTAGAAGACGATACCGCGTGGATCGAATATATCCATAACTGGCAGAAGCAAGGCAAAGACATTGCGAGCAGTTGGGAGTCGGACGTGCTTAATAACTCGCGCGATAAACAACTTGTTGCATACATCAACGAGCACGCTCGCACTCCTCCTTCGCCGGGTGTCTGGGGCCATTGGAAGCCAGCCTGGGACAATCGCAAATCGCGATATCCCAGTGAGTCGGCTCGGGCGCAATTTTCGAGCAATGACTGGGCAGTTTTCAAGAACGATGTATACCTCACTAGACCGGAGCACCCCCCGGCTACTTTGTGATGTCGATATCCCCTGATTCCCCTTGACCTGGTAGAAATGCTCAAAAGGCGATATACCGTTGTGTTTCAATACCGTCTAGATCTCCCTCGTTGTGACTCGTACTACCTATATAGGCTCATTCTTCTTGAATAGAACACGATCAAAAGGCCTGGTTGTATTTTCACCGTATTTCAATATTATCTGGATACCCAGACTCAAACAAGGATCGCGCCGTCAAATCTGAGTGTGTCCACTCGGACGATATCAGACTAGAACATTTCTTCTAGACCAGCGCACGTCGAACGATGAGCATATGAGCATATCCCTGAAAGGAGGACTTTACAGGCAAATGCAAATCTAAGATGGAAAAAAAGAAAGATTAAGGAGCGCTAGCAGCGATCATCTGCTCCAATTTCTCGGTGTCCATCCCCGGAAACCTGGGAACAATTCTGCACCTGAACGGAAGAGGATGTCTGCGCAAAGAATCAGTACCATGTCCGGAATCAGGGATTAAGATATCCGTGGTATATCACTCACACCGTACCCCCGCCCGTAAACCGCGGTTCTACTGGGATCTCCACTCCATCCTCGTCCAGGGGTCTCAAGATCTTGAACGCGGCCAACACCTTGGCTATGACCGACCACACGGACATTTCTGCAAAATGTCGCCCGACACATATCCGTCTACCGAACCCAAATGCAATGTGTTCGACATCGTCCGGTTTAAGGGAGCCATCATCGTTGAGGAATCGTTCGGGTAAGAACGTGTGCGGGTCAGGGTACCTAGATTCGTCGTTTGCCATCGCCCTGGCAAAAAAGGTCATCCACATCTAGGAAGAATGTTTGTAGAGCGCACTGACCACAGGTTCGCGATAAGCATGGCACCTGCAAGCGAGTGTCAATAGACCGTCGACCACTCAGGGAGATTGCCTAATATTCACCCTTTGGGATATGGAATCCTTCATACACGTCATCTTCCACAGCAGCATGGGGAGCCGCTGGGTTATTCACGAGGATCAACTACGGGACCTATCCGAGACACGGAGTCACTCACACAGAGGAGCGATGGGGTTGTATCTGAGCATCTCCCGATAAATGGCATCTGTGAAGGGCAACAGTGGTCGATCGTCCATGGTCGGCAATCTGTCCTTGCCAACTACAGCGTCGATTTCTACTTGCGCTTCTTCCTGCACTGCCGGGTGCACCACCATCATAAGAAAGAACTTCATCAGGGCTGCAGTAGACTGTTTTATATTGTTAACGATCATGATTACCATTGAACACATTTAGTCACATACGGTCTCTGATGCAGCTGACGAGTTGGATAACGCATCAATAAATTTTCTCGTAAGGCATCTGAGCAGCGTACCTAAAAAGGCGGTCCCAGAGGCTGCCTTGAGTGCATCCATCCACAGTTTTTCAGGTGATATTCCTTTACCTTCCATCCCTCGCAGCGCATCGTGTACCATTGATGGTGCGACGCTATCGCTCGGCTAGCACGTGTAATTGGTCAATGTCCGCACGAGATAAGTAATCGAAATGACCATTACCACTTTCTGAAGTGCGTACTGAAACGGCCGATCGAGGTACTGCTTCGAAAACTCGCGTGCCACCGCCATTTTCCTCTTGAATGACATGCCGGGAAACCACGACGGGAGATGGAGCACTTGAAATATATTCGTCTCGTGATCGAACATGAAACAGTAAATGTAATTCACTCACACCACGGAAAGGCGCCAACCATAACGGCGATGTCGGGACGCATAAAAGGCACAATAATGTTCAACACGTTTCCGACGAT
>JBBPRK010000617.1:0-19906 GCA_038093075.1 Boletus patriciae
ATTCGATTGTGAGCCAATGACCCACGGGCGCAACGCCCAATGCACGCACCCCTTCCACCCCACGGGCGCGGCGCCCAACGCCAACTGTGCCCTTCCTCCTCCCTCGTCCGCCCTCACCATCCTCGTCTTCTGTCTCCCTCCTCCCCCGCCCATGCGGAACTTCGCCCACGCGCTCTCGTCCGGAGTCCGCCGCCGCCGTCCGCTCTGCCCTCACCCTCCCTTTCCCCCCTCACCTGCATGTAGGCTGTACCACGGGTACGGGTAACCCGCACGGGTATGACACTCATACCCGTGTCGCGGGTGTGCTACCTGATTTGGTGAGTCACGACTTGCGGCGCGGTAGTAGTGGACTACACTAACAGCCAGCGCCTCGCCCTTGCCCTCACCCTCGTCGCGTCCTCGCCCACCTCGTCCCTCCACGTGCGGCGGCGGCGGCGGCGGCGCCTCGTCCCCGCCACTTCCTCACCCACCTCGTCCGTCCCTCCACACGGGACGACGACGACGCCGAGTCACCCTCACCTCTTCCTCACTCGCCTCGCCATCACCCACATCTCGTCCCTCCACACTCGACGGTGCACCACGCCATCGCCTCATCCCTCCACACGCGACGACAACCACAGCGCCGCGCCCTCACCTCCGAGTCACCCCACCTCGTCCTCGCCCCGTCCTCGCCCGTCCCTCCACACACGACGACAATGTCTTGCCCTCGCGTCGTCGTCACCCACCTCTCGTCCCTCCCACTCGACGGCGACGCCACCTTGCCCTCACCTCGCCCCTCCACATGCGACGACGACGACGGCGCTTCGCCCTCGTCTCACCCTCACCCACCTCGTCCATCCCCCCACACGCGACGACAACGACGCTGGCGTGCGCGAACGGTGAGCGCCGTCGCCGTCTCCCTCGTCCTCACCCAGACCCAGGCTGTTCACCTACAAACGTGAATACGAACGCTTTTTGCGTTCGTGTTCACATTTGTATGCGAGCCGTCGCAGTCGCAATCAGTACATACCCGCGGGGACACCCGCCGTGGGTATACCTGCGGGTACGAAAATCTATACCCGCGTGCAGACCCGTACCCGCAGCTGCGGGTGTGGACCCGTGGCGAGTACGGGTACGGGTATGGGCGGTGATACCTGGGGGTATACCCGTGGTACAGCCTACCTGCATGCATCCTCGCTCGCCCACACCTTCACCGTCCTCGCCCACCATCTTCCTCGCTCTTTTTGCCCTCACCTTCATTCTCATCAACAGATTTTTTTAGATGATTTGTGTAGATACATGAAATGAATTACTTTTATTCATCTTACTATTTGTGTTCACTCGAATAATGTAGGCAGTATAACATAACACAATTTTATATTCAATGTTTTTCAATATTGTAGGTAACAACAATCGAGGGGTGCATGACTGCGGTGACCCAGTTTGCACACATACAAAAGAGGAGGTGGACACCACCTTGCTGGGCGAGCTCATAGACAAGCGCAAGAGCCCCTTCGATGGCAGCCAAGTACCCGACAGCACCCAACCCAACACCCCCATCACGAGCAGCAAGGGATACCACCCATAGAGAAGGAGTGGGAAGAGGATGATGGTGGTCGAAGGGAGAGAGACGTGTGGTATATAAATGAAGGAAGTTACATTAGTCAACAAATAAAGAAAAATAAAGTGATGTGTTTACCATCTGTGTCCGGGGTCTCTTGATTACGGTAATGCTGGTACCTTGAATTGTTAGCCGATAATACCCCTGAATGGTAACAAGTGACCTAAGACTTGCCACACACATCTGCAACACACCGGGACATCCAACATTTTAAGTCCCTCAAAATATATCTCAGAATGCAATTCCGAAATAAGTCACAATTATATTTAATAATCAAATTTCATAAAATATAAGATCATATGTAGCTTCAAAATATATATCAATTATATTTGATGATCTAATTACATTTTCAAATATATTTTATGTTCCTCAAAATATATTTCAGAATGTAATTCCAAAATAAGTTGTGATTACATTTAATAATTGAATTTCATAAAATATAAGATTATATGTAGCCTCAGAATATGTATCAATTATATTTAATAATCTAATTACATTTTCAAATATATTTTGAGGAACATAAAATGTTAAATGTCCCGGTGTGCAATGAGGTTTACTTCAATTGGTACTACTCGGCTATCAATTTGATTATGTAATCTCCCCTGGCCACCGAGAACCTGTGTCAGATTGACTGGTGGCTGAATCTAATCTAATCTAAGTCTGCAATTGTGGTGCATACCTATATAATATCCATTATTTTATTGTCACATCATGCTCCTAACTTCACTGTCTACCCGAAGTCCACCCTGGCTTATCCTATCCTGAGACAGTGGTTTTCAGTGCCAAGGGTAGGTACTTTGGACTTGGATTATTGTGGATGACTTGGTGCCCGACTAGACACCTCACTGGCACTAGTTGCATGTAGCAATGTGAAGGAGAGACAATATAAACACAGACGTGCTCAGTGAGCACAACTGCAGTGCCCACGAAAATATGTCCAGCTCCATTTCTCCTACTGCTTCCCATACATTCCCCCCTATCAATCTCACTCGGTGAGCCAGTCTCTGACACGGTCCATGTGGCTTCCTGCCATTAGAACTTTGGCAATGGTGGTACTGCAAACTGTTCTACCGCTTGTGTGAGCTGATATTTTGTTGCAGGCCCATTTTGGAAACTAGTCAATGTGTGCCTCCTGATGGCCTAAGTGGTCATTGTCAGACCCACTGTTTCCTTGGGCCCAGCTGCCTCTGCTCATCACAGTCAATTGGTGATGATGCAGAGTTCAGCAAGGCACTTTTTTTTCAAGTGCCCACTGGCCTCTATTGGAAGCACTACTTTCCAATTGGTGCAGAGGCAACAGTGAAGTGGGAGAAACCCAGTGAGTGAGAAGCTACTCACTTGGAGTTGAGAGTACTTGCAAGTAAGTCTTGCTGGAAGTTATCACACTTTGGGGTGCAAGAGAACTTAATATTCTGGGGGGTAAGTCCCGGGTATTTATACGTAAAGGACTGTTTGTCCTTGTAGTGGGATAAATGCCATAAAGGGCGTAATCTATCCATAAAAAATGTATAAGTAAGCCATGAGCAAGAATGGTATGCTATGGCATCATAATGGTGTGATATGGCATGATGGTGATGCTATATGACATCATAGAAGATCTGAAGAAGTATGATGTCACAGGTCTAGAATGGTTATGTAAAGAACCAGATAGAGTAATAAAGTCACAAAGGAATGTCCAGATGTGTGACTGACATCTGACTGATCGATGTGACTGACTTCATGACTGACTATGTGACTGACACATGAAAAGTGAACAAAGTCAATAATAAAATATGAGAACTTCAACAGCCTCCATGCTGGCCAGTGGGTTGCCACTTGTGCAGCACACAGGTGCAAATACTGGGATAAGAGACACTGTTGACACATCAAGAGTTACTATCATAAATATGATATTCCACAGTATTTATGGAGAAATTGCATACCAAGCTAGGGCTTCCCATTTGAGCTTATCCACATAGGTGTAAGCTGGCTTCTCATCATTTTAAGAACCCAAAGAGCCAGTTCCTGAACCTGTCATGTTTCAAGGTGATCAGTCAGACTTCCTGTCCATCCAACCCAACACTCCAACTTCAAGCTTGAGCCCTGTAACCCCTGTGCCAAAGCTCTGAAACTTTCCACAGACCAGTAAGTCATCCAGCATGCAAATATTTAGTTCAATCTGATAAGTGGATCATCCACTACTTTAGTGATGCATACAGCCTCTGGTTCCAGCCTCGGATCCACAAGCAATGATGCAATTGCTGGCAACATCTTTGGTGTGTTATTACCTTCAAGTTTGACCTCACAATATTAACTGGCTGGTGATTTCCAAGACCCAGTGCTCCCTACTACTGACTACAGCTTGAATGTGCGTTTGGGCAAAAGAAGAAGGGCAGAGATGGATTTTGACCCCTTCATGGTCCCACCTGGCCCAAAGCATCTGAAAGCGGAGGAGCAGAGTGAGTTCAAATTATGGATGAAGCTCAACTTGTGCATGGAGCCTGGTTTGGCGGACACGGAACTCAAGTTTTTACTTGCAAGGTGCAAATGTGGTCTAACGGTGACCCGCTGAGTTTACAATGATCACAAGTGTCTCCAAGGCATGACTCTGGATCATGAGATTATTGACCTCACAGGGAATGACGATGCAACTTAGATTATCATACGAGAAGTGATCCCCTCATCTCAACCAAAAGTGCCATACTACAAGCAAAATGCTGCAGAATATTGTAGATACAAGAGTACTTGATGAACTCATACCACCCAATAAATCCCTACTCACTTGCTCATTACTGGTGCTCTATGGGAATTCTGGTGGTGCGGACGACACCAGGGACATCGATATTGAGTATGATGGTGAAGGGGGGGGGCAGCAAAGGTGACTGGGGAATGTCATCCTGTGCACATACGCTATGAAATGGGATGATTCCACTGCTGAGTCAAACAAGGATGGGGAGTACTCTGGGTGGGATAGTGTTGATGTTTGCTCGTGGCTGTGAAAGGGATCTTGCCTACTCAAAGTGGGCTGTATCAATGGGTGGCTGCAGTGCCCGATCGACGGTCTGCAGCTTGAAACCATCCATCACTGTGTGTCTCTCGAACACCACTTTATGACTCTGGATCATCTCCTGTGTGTTCCTGCTGTGTTGGCTAGGCTGACCATCCTCTTTGTAGTTTTCCTGGAAGCTATCACCAAGTGTGGGATGACCATGGATGCTTTGTTTGGGTGTATGTGGAAATGATGGCAAAGTATGTCAACTACTCCAAGGTGAAGAACATCAGCGCAAACGGAACAGATGGGAGAGAACGGGACAGGGCCACAATGCACATTGCCCGGAGTGCCTCAGACACCAATCACCGAAAAGATGGTCGCGAGCAAGTTCCTAAATGGACACTGTCAGCCTGTGTGCAACACTGGTCAAATGAAAAATTGAAATGTACATGAAGAGATAGACGATGCTGTCTCTGACGAGCATGCCCATCAAGTCAATGCCCTTGCACCTGTGCAACATCCATCACATGTGAAAGGGATGCTTGAGGGACCATCCCATGGTGAGCAAGAATAAGAGTGAGTTGATGATGACGTGGGTGGGGGGTACTTTGGGCATGCAAAGAGATGGGTAGTGAAATGCATGATAGTTGTGATGTTTGCTTGTGGCTGTGAGGGGGATCTTGCCTACTCAAAGTGGGCAGGTTTGGCTGACAAGGATGGGGGGGATTCTGGGTATACAGAGAGATGGGTGATGAAATGCATGATGGTTTTGATGCTTACTTGTGGTTGGACTGGTCGGCAGTCATGAAAGGGATCTTGCCTACTTGAAGTGGGCTGGTGTTGATGGGGTTTGGCCAATGGTACTTGAGAGGAAAAACGACCGCAAGACAGGGTAGGAAGACTTACCAGAGGTTGGAGAGGAGTTTGACCAGTGAGTTTGATGAGGATGGGGGCAGGCAAAGAAGTGCATTATGAATCCAAGTCGCACCCATGCGGGTGCATCACTGGCTAGTATGATTTAGCACCAACGTTGATTGTACCCATACCCTTACCGCTGTAAGAAAGATAAGTAGTGTGGATGCAAGTATAGACTCAACCTGAGGGGATCAGTACTGTTGGTGGGGGTGAAGGATACCAACTAGCCAATCCAGGGAGGTCCGGGAATGTTTCAGGTGGTGAAGACAGGTTGGGAGAGTGGAAATGAATGTTCTGGATGTGCGGGTGCAATGATAGATATGTTCTAGTGCAGGCAGATGGATTCCGAGTGAATCTGGACGATGACAAGGCAAATGGAAAGAGAAAAGTGTTCCTGACCACAGACAAGGGCTGGAAATGTGAAAGGATGATGTGGATGAGAAAATGGATGGGTGATCAATGTACATGGGTGAAAAATGTATTGGGAAACTCAATACAGCAATTTTATAGTCCTCAGGAATATCCTGGACTGTCCAAACTAGGAAAATATCAAAAATGTGACTAGCTACAAATAAAACCTAATGAGGCTAAAGCAGACGCTTCCAGATGCAAAACGACGCAGCTACAGTGAACCCGGATGGATGTTGCATGCCCAGATGTGCTTGGGCTGATTGGGCGACACTAGATAGGGGCTAATACGTCCGGATAGGGGTGTATAGTCATGGATGGACTTGGAAATGCAGGATATGGTCGGATACTGAAAAAACCCAAAGGCAACAGTGTCAACTGGTGCTCTAGGGAATCAAAGTCGAAAGGGGACTGACCAAAAGTGCTAGCAGTTGGTTCAGGAGATGATCTCTCTGGCTGTTGTGGGGAAAACCAAGAGAACTAAACTGGAGTTCTCTGGTTGGCACTTGCAGCCCTTTATACTATCAGGTATGTATGTACATGTATGTAACAGATCTAGCTGATGAGTCCCAACATAGCCTAAGTATGTGGCAGCATGCATTTAGGGGCGTGCATAAAGTGTAGCCATGGAATGGAGGAGAAACATGATGCAACCACATGGCAGTGGCAGAATGGAAGTGAGGGGAAAGAAGAGCATAGCCATGCACTGCACAGAGATGAGTGGAATGAGGAGTGCATGTGGCATGGATGTGAAAAGAAAAGAGAAGCATGAGAACAGCATGGCTGTTATATGTTAATCTGATAAGATAAGAAAGAAAGGAAAAATGACAGAGTCCATTAGAACGGTGTTAGGCGTATTGAGCCGTAACAGATACAAACCTAAGGAACTATGGTTCCTTACACCACAAGCTCACAAAAACCACCAGTCCAAGTCCATCATGCAAAGTGACTGGTATGTACTCACAACTTGCAAGCTTTGAACTCACCATTCATACTACGTGTCCAAAACTTGCTCTGATCCTGAAATTGGGACAACAACTTGCCACCCACCCTGGCACACTCACTGTCTCACCTGTCCTCACTGTTTCGCTGACCCTTGCTGATCACACTGTCTTGCAGTCTCATGAGCAGACAATGCAACCATACCAACAGCATACAGACACATACATTCTGTCGTCATCTAGTAGGTCAACTTCCACTTACACCATGCGCAGAGGCAGCCCTTCAATTCATGCTGACTCACAAGATTGTTTTCACCCGCACACCTCTGACAGACATAGACATGATGTTTCTGATTTGAGGGATCAGGGCTCGTCGGAAAACCATGGTGATGCAGTTCACCATATTCGGAATGGAAAAGGGGAGTTTCCATTGCCCATTCTCACTGTTTTGATCACCATGCCGCTGTCTTGCCCAGCCTGCTGTTGCACGAGTGTGCAGAGATATGTGTCAGTATCCTGAGTGGGAACTATGTAAATGTAGATCTAGTTATGCTGAGGGAGTTTGAAGAGATGATTCGGTTGGTTCCGGTGCCTGCTCTACCTACATTCCACCCTTGACAACAAAATCCATTCTGCCACTCCCTGCCAACCCCCAAGTTGCAGCCTTGTCGAGTCTGAGTCTTTCACCATTACACAGGCAGCGGCATCCAAAGCCACCCAAGCTGCTGGTCTTCCGAGTCCCCCCTCCTAAAAACCCTTCACTGCCAGTGTACATGGCTCCCCCACCACCCCTGATATGCCTTCACCATCATACTCAACATCAACACCCCCAGCATTGTCCATGTCTCTACCTACCCTAGTATCCGGCGGCAAGGACACTGCCAGCATTGTCGGGCATGGAGTACTGTTGGCGATGGACGCCATCACCTCCCAAGCCAGTCCTCCTCCCTTTCCCAAATCCTTCAGTGGCATGCACAACTCCCCCCACCACCCCCGATACGCCTTTACCATCGTATTCACTACTTATGTTGCCAGCGTCATTGGTCATGTCTGTGTGGTGAGACAAGCTTGCCCCAAGGCAGTCGACTCTGAATATCTCAATGGTAAGCCCATCTCCACCATATTTCTGCCATGTTTTGATGCTGACCTTCACACGGAAGAACAAGAATGGGACAAACCTGCTCCAATGCTCTCTATGGCAACTGTCTTTGGACGCTTGTTGGTGGAACAGAGAGGTTGCTTGAGAGGGTAAAGAGATGTGTTGAAGAGGGTGTTAATGAGGGTGGATTTTCTGAGGCCAGATTTGCCTTGAAGGAGGGTGAGCATGTTACAGCTCAGTACACCTAACATCATTTTAATGGACTTAGTCGTTTTTCTCTTCTTTCCTATCTTATCAGGTTAACATATAACAGCCACACTGTTCCTATGCTTCTCTTTTCGTTTCACCTCCGTGCCTTATGCACCCTTCACCCTATTCATCTCTGTGCAGTGCATGGCTATGTTCTTCTTTTCTTCTCTTCCATTCTGCCACCGCCATGCGGTTGCATCATGCCTTTCTTCTTTTCCATTCCATGGCTATGCTTGATGCATGCCACTACCTCATGCTACTATGCACCAGAACTTGCTAGAACATTCATCAGTAGATCTGGTACAAACATGTACATACAAACATAGTAGTATATAAGGCCGCAGTGCCAGCCAGAGAACTCCAGTCTAGTTCTCTTGGTTTTTCCCCTTCATAGCCAGTGTTACGGCTCAGTACACCTAACATCATCTTAACGGACTTAGTCGTTTTTCCCTTTCCTCCCTTATCTTATCAGATTAACTTATGACAGCCACGCTGTCTCTATGCTTCTCCTTTCTTTTCACATTATGCTGCATGCACTCCTCACCTTCTTCATCTCCGTGCAGTGCATGGCTATGTCTTACTTCTTTTCTTCCATTCTGCCACTGCTGTGCGGTTGCCTCATGCATCACTTCTTTTCCATTCCATGGCCGTGCTTGATGCACGCTCCTACCTCATGCTACTAGGATCCGGAATATTCTAGAATGGTCATCGGTAGATCCGATACAAACATGTACATACATATGTAGTAGTATATAAGGGCGCAAGTCCCAGCCAGAGAACTCCAGTTTAGTTCTCTTGGTTTTCCCCCACCTCAGCTAGTGAGAACATCTACCGCAACTGATTGCAAGAGCCTTCGGTGCATCTCCTTTTCGACTTCGATTCCCTAGAGCCCCAGTTGACGCTGAGGCCATTTGGGTTGTTTCAGCCAGTGAGAATACCTCCAGAATCGATTGCTAGCGCCTTTGGTCTGTCTTCCTTTAAAGTCATCGATTCCCTAGAGTCCCAGTTGACGCTGTGACCATTTGGGTTGTTTCACTAGAACTAGACTGCTATTTCATAACTCTACCGAATGACCTTCACCGATGTGCAAACACAAGTCAGTTCACAGTCAAGTCCTCATGCGGTGCACAGCATGTTCTGACATCTGCCAGTGCCCATCTCCTTTCACAGGTCACTCCGCCCATTCCCCACACTTGACGAGGTTCACCCCATCCAAGACAGTCTTCGCCACCCTTATGTGGCAATGGTCACAGCAGGAGGAACCGCCCTCCCTACAATCCAGAGAGGCCTAGAGCCCATTGAGTGTGAGCACGTGCCAGTTGGTAGCCCGCCACCCGCGCCAGTACCAGAAGGAGTTGACATTCCATCCCCCACCACAAGATTCCTTTCTTTACTCCACAAGAAATTAAGGCCAAGCTTGTACATTTTACCAAGAGACTTAGAAGGTTTTTTAATAGACCCTCTTTGGACCATCGCGGTTGCATTCAGATTGGGAGACCCCAATGCCTCGTTGCTTTCGCCGATTACTCAAGAGTCTCTCATCCGGACCGCCCCCAGCATTGACCCCAATGACCTAGAATTGGAACCGGCAGAACTTACTTATCCTGCCCCTTTAGCGTCCTCCGCCATCGCACGTGGGTCGTCAGATTGGGCCGAAGAACCTGAAATCAAGTATTTGTGTACCATAACTAGAGATAGTTGGTTCCCATGTCCGGAAGTAGTAGTGAAACAAGAGAGAGAAGAGGAGCAGGTACCAGAGGAAGTACCCAGAAAGAAGCAGAGGGTCCAAAGAGGAAGCCACTCTTGTGGAAAAGCATCCGCCACACCAACCTCAGAGATCCCTGCCCTGACAAACAAGTTAGTCGGGTTACTTTATGTCCTAAACAGATACTCCGCCGCCCATCCCACTTCCTTTAAAAATATAATATGTCTTCTCTCCCAGCTAGCCTCACAGCCACCCTTTCCACTGCAGCAAATGGAGGAGGAACCTGGGGAGACCTTGCAGCCGAGCTAAGGTTGTTCATGGAAGCACAGCAAGACACGCTGGACGCGTCCAGCATACTAAACCTAAACTTGTCACAAGAAGTCGACCAGTTGAAAGCACAACTCTTAGCCATACTGGCAGGTGGGCCGAGTACAGGAACAAGGGCTCCTTCAGAGCCAAAATTATCCAAGATCTTCTCAGACCCTGGGAACTTCAATGGTACCTGTGGAAAGAGATTCAAAGAGTGGTGGACACGTGTCCGCAGATGGTGGCACAAAAACCAAACTGCTCTCCCTGACAAGAAAGCAATCTCCGCCATGCTTTCATGCATGGTAGGAGGATCTGCTGGTGACTTCGCGAGAGGTCACCTAAACACCATACTGAGAGGAGTAGGAGAAGAAGACTGGGACGACTTTACGGTCCTGGTCGAAAAACACTTTAGGTCCACCAATGAAAAGGACCAGAGCCGGTTAGCCCTCTGGAACTTGAAACAAAAGGGACACCCCATGGACGCATTCTTGTTAAAGTTTGAAAACTACGTGCTCCTTGCAGACTATGACAACACTCGACAAATAGAACTGCTCGAGCAAAATGCAGACAAAGAGATAGTCTCACGTTTAATCTTAGAAAAGGGGCGTTACGCCTCATTACAACAACTCAAGGCCGACCTCTGGCAAGTGGGGGCTCGCAAACAGCTTCTCGATTGCATACAGAAAGGAATGGCAGAATGGGTCAAGCAGAAGGACCCTAATGCCATGGACATTGATGCCATAAAGACAGGTGGCAAAATAAATGTTTTAACTGTCAACAAGAAGGGCATTTCGGCAAGGACTGCCCGAAACCTAAACTTCAGTGCCCCGAGTGCCACTTCTCTGGAGGTGGTCATCAAAAGGCTTGCTCCAAGAGGGGCAAAGGAAAGGGCAATGGCGGCCAGGTGCACACCACCGAAACTGAAGACAAGCCTGCAACCTCCTGGGATGAGGATAAAAGCACCAACAAGGACATCAAGGGAAAAGGTCATGACTGGACCTCTTTCATAAAAGGAATGTCACTGGACGAGGCTTGTGCCTGGTTCAAAGATTACGAAACTCTCACTGCCAAGTTGGCAGGAAAAGCTTAGCTCTGACACACATGTTTGGGTGTGTGAAGGGGCAGAACCAATATGAAAACATCACTGTGGAAGAAATCATTGACAATGAGGATTCCACGGCCACAAATCCAATCTCCAATTTGCCATCAGAGGGGTCCCCTAATGGGCTTGGCAGGGACATTAAACCTGTGCTTAATTCCTCTTCAAAAAACAAAAATAGTTCAGAAATCCTAGATGACACTTATGTGCGAAGCGTAAGACCCGCACGAGAAATAAACCTATCTATTTGAATCGCACCGTTCACGCAGTGGCAGGACTTTACTCAAACAGATGCACTCCTAGATTTGGGTGCTAACACAATCTTTATTGACAAAATGTGGGCAGAAATGCACAAGGTCCCACTTATCCCCTTACAAAACCCCATTCCTGTGTACAACATGGATGGAACATGTAACTCTGCCAGAAGCATTACGCATTACGCAGAGCTGGTTGTAGAATTCCAGGGACACCATGAGAAAGTCACAGCAGAAGTGACCGATCTGGGAAAGAACCCTTTCATTTTGGGCTTCTTGTGGTTACAACGCCACAACCCGGAAATTGATTGGTTAAAAGGCATGGTCAAGATGACGTGTTGCCCACGACACTGTCACATGCTGCAGGACAAGTCCACTTTCATCCAAGAGATGGAGGAGGAAGAATACGATTACCAGTATTACGTCCACAAAACAATCTGCACACTGGAAGCGCAGCAGGAATCTCAGAAACCGAAAGAGAAAACCCCCAAGGAATTAGTCCCAAAGGAATATCACAAATTCCTTAATGTATTCTTGACAAAGGAATCCAAACAAATGCCGATTCAGAAACCATGGGATCACGTAATAGATCTCAAGGACACATTCAAACCCAAGAAGGGAAGAATCATCCCTCTCTCGCCGCAGGAACAAGAAGAGGTTACCGCATTCCTTGATGATCAGCTAAAGAAGGGTTACATAAGACCTTCTAAATCCCCCCAAATGTCACTGGTGTTCTTTGTGCCAAAGAAAGATGGCAAGAAGTGTATGGTACAGGATTACCGATACCTTAATGAGTTCACTGTCAAAAACAATTATCCTTTGCCGTTGATCAGGCAACTAGTGGATAAGCTCCAAGGGTCTAAACTATTCACGAAAATGGATCTAAGATGGGGATACAACAATGTCCAGATCAAAGAAGGTGATGAATGGAAAGCCGCATTCGTTTGCTTCTGTGGAGCATTTGAACCTTTGGTCATGTACTTTGGACTATGCAACTCCCCCGCCACATTCCAAGTGATGATGAATGAAATCTTCACAGACATGGGTGATGTGGTAGTGGTCTACATCAATGACCTGATGATCTTTACAAAAACAGACAACCAAGCTGGGCACAATCAAATTGTCCTTGAGGTTCTATGCCGCTTGGAAGAAAATGACTTATTTGTCAAACCAGAAAAATGCATGTTCCGCACCACCGAAGTAGACTTCCTTGGCATGATAGTCAGATGTGACGGCATAAAAATGGACCAAACAAAGGTCAAAGCAATCTTAGATTGGCCTGAATGAAAGAACGTAAAAGGAGTCAGAAGCTTTCTAGGACTGGCAAACTTCTATCAAAGGTTCATAAAAGATTACATGCGCGTTGCACACCTGCTACATGACTTAACCAAAAAGGAAGAACCCTTTCGATGGGAAGAACCCCAGCAAATGGCATTTGACACGCTCAAGAAACACTTTACCACCGCTCCGGTACTTGCGTTCCCGGATCTAGATTGCAAATTCCGCCTGGAATCGGATGCTAGTGATTACACTATGTTACACTTAGCCCGGGTAGGGATAAACGTAGACCCGAGTGAATGTAAGTTCGTCTTGGGGGTTTCCTCAAGGGGTTCGAGCATCAAGACAGATGCTGGGGTTCTGGGGTTTTGAAGGAGCATCGACTCAGTAGTATGACGAAGACTAAGAGAAGTCCAGGACGAAGGAGTTTTAAGACCTTGATATATTCGAGGTGGTATTGAGTAGGTCAAAGTTAAGGAGAGAATACAGGAAGTACGGTGGCTTATATAGAAAGGGAAAGTACACATGGACCAAGTAACACCTGCCCTAACCTAAGGGACATGTCATTGTAGAACAAGAAAGAACATGATGGAAGTGATGAGTAAAGGGAACTACATAATCGGTATGAGAGAACCAATCAGTGGAGATAGAGGTCCGAGGGGATGGCGAGGAATCAATGAGGGTGAAAGGAAAAAGGTAAGCGCAGAAAGAACATGGTAAAGGAAAAGAAGTGATTGTAACACGCTACAGGTGCAGTACTACAGTGACTCCAAAAACCCTTTCCATACTAACCGCAATTGTGGTGCGCATAGCACACCACCAAACAGCGTGGGAACTCTGCTTAGCTTTGGTGGGGTTATGAATAGTACATACCCCTGGCTACAACATTGCCCCCTATGTCATGTGATTTGGTTCACAGGGTGTGGAGATATGATCAATGCAAAACAGCAGTACCATGGAAAGGGTTTTTGAGCTTTTGAAATCATGGGGGTATTTGGATATTATTAGTGCTTGATATGGCCTAATTTCACTCTAAGACCTTCCATAACCCTTCTAGACATATTTTAAAACAATTTACAACATTCCTTAGCTGATCTCCTATTCCACCTCACTTGAGCCCCTTTCCACAAGCATGGATCTGGATTCATACTCTACACCTGCTCTAGAGCCAAAACCAGAGATATTCAATAGTGTTCAGGTGAGGAGACTTTGCATGCCCAATCAACATCCACAATTCTTGTTCCCCTAGCCAGTCCTTGACCTTTCTGCAGGTGTGCTTGTAGTCATTATTCTCCTACAAACAGATATTAGAATGGATGAGCTCATAATAATTCAGGTGTGCAGTTGTTTATCCTTTGCAATTGGAAGGGAGAGGTTCCTATCTATTCTACCATCAATTCTGGTAGCAAAGCCAAGACCTTATTAATGTGTACACTCCCATATTGTCAAACAACCATATCTAAACTTTGCCATTCTGCCCACCAACCTACACATAATCATGTTTACTACATGCACATGTGGATGCATCACTTTGTGTTGGTGGGATGGGAGGTGCTACCCGGCCATACCTACCTAATGGTCCCTGGGTCATATGACACAGCCCAGAGACCATTGAGATATCCTCCTTTTAACATAGCAATACAACTGTGAGAGCTTTTCACTTCCAATTCAAGAGAGTATACCTTGGTCAGATAATGGTACAGTTGGAATTATTTGGTTATACTAACATCTATATACTATAAACATTATATCTAAGTCTTAAGGTGTGCACTTGCTGTCATTTTATACCTTGTGAGAAGTGATGAAAGACAGGAAATGGCCAACATTGATAGAAGAGAGCTTTAATGGATGATGTTCAACAAAGTTCTAAAGCTCAGAATGCTCTTTGTAGCAATATTTGAGTGTGTTAGAATGATGTGTAACAGTTACAGAGGCATTGAAGCAAGTGGGTTGACTAGTATTCAAGTTTGTCAGAATAGCATGCTTCTGGGTGGGGGGTTGGAGTCTAATCATAGTGAAGATTGAGAATCACAAAGTGTGTGAACTTTTTTGAACTCAGACATACTATGTGTATGTATGTCTTTATTTGTGCTGACAAACAATGGCAATTATCCTGTGATTTGACTGAGATCTCAGTCATCAGTTCACAAGCTCAAAAACCCTTTCTATGGTACTACTGTTTTGCATTGATCATATCTTCACACCCTGTGAACCGAATCATGTGACATAGGGGGCAATATTGTAGCCAGGGGTATGTACTATTTATAACTCCACCAAAGCTAAGTGGGATTCCCACGCTGTTTGGTGGTGCGCACAGCGCACCACAATTGGGGTTAGTATGGAAAGGGTTTTTGGAGCCACTGTAGGACAATGAGGACAATGAGATGTCAATTATTGATAGTGAGGGTGAATTTGAGGAGAGCAATAGTGATGAGTTTGCAGGTTCAGAATTCACATGCAACTCTCGTTATCCTGTCACTCACTTAACCTTACATGTGCTAGGCTCATCCTTAGAAATCCAGTGTCTGCGCCACTTGGATCTTCAGGTACTGCCCCCCATTCATTCCTCTGGATCTTATACCTTGCCGCAGCTTGGACTAGTACTTTTCCCAAGCATGCCACTTTTGGTCTTTGGACACTGCCTTTGTATTATATGTACTATATAAACCTGGACTTTGTAGCACTAGTAGTTCAGTTTGAATATCTCATCATGTTCTTGTCTTGTCCCCTCATCATCACATCACTGTCTTTATATCCATGCCCTCCAAATTCCACTTGTCCTCTCAACTCCTTTACTCAACCTTCTCATCCATTCCCCCTAAGTCAATCTTGGACTTAGAACTCCAAATAGAACTATACTCGTCATCGTCTTCGGTCGTAGACCATTGCTCAGTAGTCACTCCGAGTCTATCTGACTTGTCCCTGAGCGCGCTGAGTACCAACCTTTCCTATCATCCCTGAACCCTCAGAGTTCCCTTGGACTGACTTGGTGTCGCCTCATTGGCACATTAACCCTTCATTCCCTTCTCATTGGTTCCAAATGACTACGTAAATTCGGGACAGCTTGACTTGAAACTCAGGCACAGCACACAAGCTGAAGCTGAAGTCTCGCTGTGACAAAGCCCTGCTCTCAGAGTTCTGGAAGGCAGCAACCTCTCTCCTGTCTCCATTAGGGATCTCCTTCCCATTCCCACATTAGGCTGAGTAGTAGTAGGAGGAAATCCCATATCTGACATTGACCCTGATTATCATAAGCTGGAAATGGTTCCCTCAGAATTTGACACTTACCTCCTCATCCAGTTCACCACAAAGATAAAGCCCATTGGCCAATAGTGTTTCCGCTGTGTGTTTAATGAACACCTGATGATGTTTCTTTGCTAACACCTTCTCTGGAAACAGTGGGTAGCACTAGGTGACAACATTCCTTGTAGTTTCTTTAGCTCCATTCAGAATGTACTGAGATCTTCATAAACCCAGAGGAGAGTGCATGTCAGTAGAACTCTTGGTTTTTCATGCTACGTACAACTTGCACCATGCCCTGCTTGTGCATGGGGTAATATCCAATCTCCAGCCATTTCTTGTTGTTGTAATAAAGTGTTAGCATGGTTGAGATGGACTCAACAGCCATTGTCAAGCTATTATCATGCAAGGGGGAAAGGGTTATTGAGGACTGCATCAAGACAGTTTTGTGCCTTCACTGCTTCAAGAAACTTCTTCCAAAGTGCTGGATAAAACTTGAAGTGTGATGCAGGTTGCTTTGCAGACTTTTCTTTTTTTCAGGGAGGGCTGTGGCCAGATTCCTTACTGGTGATTGTGGCACTGCATTTACAGCCAGACATTTTTAAGGGAGGTGGTATACCTTTCTTCATGGTGACTTGCTAAAGGTATGTGGGAGAGGGGGTGCGTCATTGCCCATTTTTCTTGTGATGATGCTGCAGAACATTGTGCATGTCCTGAGAATACAAACATTAGATTAGAACCAGAATTAAAGTATGGCCCACCATGTCATCAACTTCCATGGGATCATCTTTCTTGATGTCCTCATTGTCACATTTATGGCCAGACATCTTGGAGGGAGGCAGTATGCCAAGCTCATGTTGGCTGTTTTTCTTGTAATGATGAAACATTAGCTTAGAACTAGAAAAACAAATATGCTACCATTTGAGAATCCTCAGCTCCAGAAGTGATAGCCATTAGACCACTATTATGTATCTTCCTTGTTGTTGTCCTCATCATCCTCATTGTCATCCCCACAATCCTCCCCATCATCTTTTTCATTCTCTCCATTGCTACTACCATCCTCACTGTTGCCATCTAAATTGTCTTTTTTGTTATCCTTGCCATCATTGTGGAAAGTAGGGCAGTGCTGGTCTCGATCTTTATTCTCATCATTACTATCAATGCAGAAAACTTTCCTTTAGATGGTGGAGGCAAGTTAGCAGAAAACCCACAAGATATGTTTTCAGGAACAGCATCTTACTTTGAAGGCTTGATTTTAGTTAGTGCAATAATGGCTGTGCCATTGTTGTCACTATTAATATGGAAGGGTTTCTTCTGGGTAGTCCTGTAGCAAGGCTCATAGAACAATAATATATCTTTTTAGAGATAGCCTCTTATTTGAAGGCTTGATCTTAGCTGGCATGATCACAGCCATCCCCTCGTCATCATCATCAATGTGGGAAGATTTCTTCTGGGTTGTCCTATAGCGGGGTAAGTAGTAGAACAATAAGGTATCCTTTCAGAGACAGCCTTTTACTTTGAAGGCTTGTTGAGGTGGTATTTTTTGCATGCCTTGAAAAATCACACAAAATCTAATGGAGGAATATTGATTGAAGAGCATTGATGAAGGGTAATTGAGACCAGCATAAGTGAGGACATTTTTCCATGCACACACATGAGCATGCATACTTCCAGGGTATCTACAATGTATCCTGCAAGGGGGGTAAAGCAATAGCATAGCTGCCAAGCAGGATCGAACATCATCACCCTGGCCTGTGCAGCTTCAGAGGGGCAAGGTTATATAGCGTCTTGTTGTATCTAGTTACCTCACACTAGTTCTATGCAATCCAGCATAACCTTTGTGTGCCCTTGTCCTTGAGTCTCTCATGACTTCTAAGCCCCCTTCGAGTCCCTTCGTCCTTTGACTCCCACAGAAATCCTTTGAACCTTTGAGTTGTTATCTTGAGATGCTGCAACTCTCCATGAGTTCCTCCTCAAGATAATCTTTGTCCTTGATGTCCACAAAGGAATGTCTCACGTAACAATGTTCCAGGTGTTTGGACAGATGATGGGCCCCATACATCAGTATGTATGTACCTCATCACCAAGCACCACTGTACAACTTGGCTCACAGACAGTTCCAACAGGTTTGCATACTGCTTTGCCATATTCACAAGCAACACATTGGCCCATATCCATGTGGTCCAGGTGCAATGTAATGCCAGAGATCATCCCTTTTGCCATCATCTCGTGAATAGTGGAAACGCCAATGTGCGATAAACAGATGTGGAGCTCCTCCATGGTAAGCTGTTCGTCTCCCTTTGCAGCTGCTGCGGTTGGAACCTGGTAGGCATGCTGTGTACGATATAGGCCATTTGCGACACTAACTTCCCCCAGAAGCTTTTTGTGCACATCAAAGATCTGACAAGTCAATCCATCAAAGACTGTGTGACACCCCACATGGGTGAGACAGCTGATCAATACTAGGGTAACATGCATACTCAGTGCATACAAGACATCTTTCAAAAGAACATAAGTCCAGGAGGATCTGTTCAGGAGGTAGATGGGTAAGTCACTTTTCCCTATTGCATTAAAAGTACTGTTGTCAACCCCCCAAATAGACTTAGGTGGAATGGAAGCAAAGTTGAGGAAACATTCACGTGAGGGAGAAAGGTGTTGCAATGCTCCACTATTGTATAATTCAGGGACACTCGCTGTATCTATGCATGTGAGAAGAGCTTCATCATCAACAGTATCCAGAGATGCAAACCATGCACAATCTGGTTGGTCCACCACATGCACTGAGGCAGAACCTTTCACATCCTTAGAATCCTTGTTTTTGGATTTCTTTCCATCCCTTAGGAGCTCGTCCGGCCTTTCTGCCACCATCCTCCCAGCATTCATTGCTTTTGTGTCCTGTCCACCCACAGTTGTGGCAGGAACCATGGAACTCCTGACACTTTCCATTTCTGCACTTGGACACATCTGCCCAAAAAGCAGTGTCCTCAGATGAGCCTTTGCCCTTGGACTTGCCACCATCCTGAAGAGTAAGTCAATTGTACTCTTCCAAGACAAGGTCCATCAGGTCATCAGGGGTGATTGTCTTCCCTTGCAGACGTATGGTAAACGAAAGTGACGCCAAGCTGGAATTATATAAACAAGAAAGCAGCAATGCATATATGATGTTAAAGAGGTCGTCATCAGACACTGGCTGTCTGATTGATGTGAGTTCTTCACATGATGCAATGATCTTGTCTATATGCATGTGTGCATTACTGCCTTCCTTTAACTTCAGTTCACCCAATCAACGACGCATCTCTGCACCAACTACAATAGAGCATTGCTCAAAGAGAGCACTCAGCATCGTGAATTACTCAAAAGCACTTTTTTTGTTGATGAGTCAAATGAAAAGGGAAGTAGGAAGTATAGTGGCAATTATATGCTGGACTTTCATGTCCTTCTCAATCCATACTGCCAGGCTCTTGGTGTATTCTACAACCGCTTTCACCTCATCCAGAGTTTTTGCTGTCCACCCATTCGGCTGTCCAACAGCTGGGTCTATGGGTTTAGGTGTTGTGCCATTGAGGTGCTAAGTCCTCAGCTAGCCATGACAACCTGGAGTCAGACCTTCCAAATGGCCCACTCATTACTGGACATGTCAAGCTTGGGTAGCTTGATCTCCTCAGATGTTGTAGTACTCATGATGATGAATATATGCATGTCGTTTGTACGTTTTCTCATGATTAAAGCACAGGGCTCACAACCTGTAGAAGTACACTCAGTACTGGATAGAGTCAGTCACTAGTGTATTCCACACCTGTAGAAGTACACTGTAATGTATGAGTATGAGGTGTAAAGT
>JBBPRK010000618.1:0-19905 GCA_038093075.1 Boletus patriciae
CTCCTCGCCCCTCTTGACCTGCTCCCGCCATCTCGCTAGGTAGGCAATCTCCATTCGAGCTTGTCGTCGTTTTGACTGCTCCCGCCGTCTCGATAATAGAAGCGCCTGTCGATTTCGTCACCCACCTCTCCCCCCCGTATTTACATCACGCGTGTTACATCGTCTCGTTGTCGTCTCAGCGCCTGCAGCTCTCGGTTTCGATTTTGTAGTTCGTCGTCGTCCGCGTAATTTTACGGGTCTCCCGACCCTGCGTCGAGGAGATCGTCTTTGCTGGCCCATTAAACTTAGTAAAAATACTTTATACCTCACTAAATGTTCGTGATAACGTTCGGAGCTCAAACTTGTAGGTGGGCTTTACATTACGTAATGTTCGCACACTCTTCCACTGTTCCTGTAGGTAGCTTTCGCACAGAAGTAGCAACTTTGACACGGCTTAATGGCCGCTTGCTCAAGCACATCCAAGTAACAGTCACCCCGTGGCTCGACACTGGTCTCCTCTGGTTCAACCACCACCTCCTTGTCATATCCGGCAGTACAATCAAGCAATTCGAAGCATCCACAGGGTCATCAGTCTCGGAATGGCCAGTTCCCGATAGCGCCCCCTTCTCGTGCATCGCTCTACCGAAGCATGGGGGGTTCATCGCATACTCGACACAGCGTACCGTCATATTTTGGGATACGGCGACACACACCCAGCTCGGTCTCATCCAACACCCTCAAGACATACTTTCAATTGCAGTCTCACCAGACGACCGGTTTCTCGCAATTGGTGGACAGGACAGGAAAATCACCATTAATAGTCTGTCCCGCATCATTGTAAGTATCCTATCTCGTTAGATTATACTATTCATTTCCATTCTCTGGTCTACACCCCACATTCCAGGAACCAGACATTCGCATCGACGACGCCGCACACCACTCTTGGAAGCACAATCAACTTGCAAAGGCGGAAGCATTATTGACCGCAGCAATTAACGAACCTCAGAATCCAAGTCATGATACCCTTGCTAGTCGAGCTCTCGTGAGAGCACGTTTGGAGCAGTGGGATGCTGCCGTTGCCGATGCTACAGAGGTGTTTGTTCCCCTGCTCTCCCATGCGCTGACACTAACTTACATCAAGTCCATCAAAATCCAGCCATCCGTCATTGGCTACATCGCAAAGAGTGTGGCCCTTGTCGGAAACGGGGAAAAGCACAAGGCATATCGGGCGTGCGACATCGCATTCGAGCGTTTCCATGCAACTCACGTTACCTATCTCCTTTTGATCAAGGTGTGTCCCATGCACTCGAGTTTCGCCGCCCTCATCTTCTCATGTTCCCAAGGCCATCGTCGTGTTTATGGCCGGAGAGCACTATGACGCGATATCTCGCATAGACGACCTCATCGATATGGTGCCGTTCAACTCGATATGCTACTTGGTTCAGGCACGTCCATAAGGCGTACTACACAGCGAATATCACCACTGACATTCCTAGCAGGCGTACATGTATCTTCTCCTTGGAAACTCGTGCATGGAGAGTGGTGACTACACGGGTGCAATACAATTGTTCGAACGTGCACACGCCCAAATGCGACCCCACGCGAGTCGAGCACTCTCGGTGGTCTCACTGGTGAGCTTCCTAATGGCTATATTACAACGTATCCGACACCTCGCAATCTTGGCAGATATCTGGATGGAACTTTGACAATCTTGGCATCACGGTTCGACAACGTCTTTGTGAAGCCTTGTATGCCGCCGGTCGCATCAAGGAGGCAGGCGAGTCTCTACTGGGTATGGCAAATACCGTTGACGAAGACGTCTACATGACCGGACCAATCATTAATTGGCTTTCTGGTAAGTTATGTTACCCTGGTGCTCTGCTATGCATTCGACGTTTCGCCACAGATTTATTGCAACGATGTCTCTCCACCTCCGAAATCAGTGTTGACACAACCCTCCATCCACCATCCCCCACGCCGCTCTTGAGGGAGTGGGCGAAATCAAAATTAACAGGCAATTTGTGGAGAGATGCCTTGGCTGCTGCTCTCAATGTGAGTATCTCCTTTTGTTCTGGTGCCCCTCGTTGGCTTGACACTCCGTTGGTCTGGAGTTTACACCCACGAGATTCACGATTCATTGCGCTATCTGCGACCATCTCGAAATGACCAATCGTATAGCGGACACAATCGAGTGTTTCGACCAAATGAACGGCGAATTGGTGAGAGAGACAGACGCGCATGCCGAGCGGGCGGAATGGGCCGTAGGTGAGCGCTTGAGCAGTCACCCATGCAGCGTTTGTGCGATTGATCTTCTTCAGACTTCAAGCAGCGTTGCGCTGAAAAGCTGGAGCACCTCGGAGACATCGCAGCGAAGGCCCAACAACACGATGAAGCCATCACTCAATATTCAATTGCATTATCCCTCAATCCGCTCATCCCACAAGACCTATTCACGAAGCTGCCGCTCTTGACAAAGTGGACAGCATCAAAATTGACAGGCAGATCATGGAGAGATGCCTTCGTTACGGCTCTCAATGTGAGCATCTACTTTTGTTCTGGTGGCTCTCGTTGTCTTGACACTCCGTTCGTCTGGAGTTTACGGCCCCGAGATTCACAATTTATTGCGCTCTTTGCGACCATCTCGAAATGACCAACCGCATAACGGATGCAATCGAGTGTTTCGATCAAATGAACAACGAATTGGCGGGAGAGACAAACACACATGGCCAGCTGGCGAGCTGGACCGTGGGTGAGTGCTTGAGCAGTCATGCATGCAGTGTTTATGTGATTGATCTCTTTCAGACTTCAGGCATCGTTGCGCTGAAAAGCTAGAGCACCTCGGAGACATCGCAGCGGAGGCCCAACAACATGATGAAGCCATTTCTCAATATTCCACTGCATTGTCTCTCGATCCGGTTATCCCACAAGAAGTATTCATGAAGCGAAGCCAGGTATATATGGCAAAGGGGTCATGGAAAGATGCCATAAATGATACGGATGAGGTATGTCATTTCTGTCTTGCGCAGGTCTCATCCAACAACATCATTAGGTGATCAGGCTCGATCCGTCATCTCCACGGGGCTACGAGAGGAAGCACGCTGCTTTACACAGCGCAGGACGTTACGGCGATGCCATAGATGCGTTCGAGACAATGCTCGTGAAGATGTCGCAGTCACCTGATCCAAAAATTCGTGGTGAGTGCATCGACATCGTGCTGTCTTTGTTTATTATTCCTGAGCCTGTCTCGTAGCGCGTGGTCGCGAATATGTAAATCCAGAACAAACGAAGGCAGCCATTCGCGCGTCCGTTGAGAACGCCATTCGCGAATCCCCGCTAGTGCTCCTTAACACTGACTCTGACCGTCTCCTCGACAAGTCTGGGCAAAGGTGTTCATTCGAATCACAGCCCATCTTTGGGGAGTTGGTCTCCTCCATGACCATACACATTGATCATGCCCGCATTGAGCGCGAAGTTGCAGAGTACTACCGTTACGCCACATTTTCGCACAAGTGGGAAGACAACGAACCACTGTTCGAGAAAGTCATACACTTCGTGGTGTACGATCTCGACGAGTCTCTCACTCACGACAAGCTGCAAATGTTCTGCAAGATCGTGCGGGAATCTGGGTTCCACTGGGCGTGGAGTGATACATGTTGTATCAACAAAGCTGATCACTTTGTGCTCCAAGAGGCCCTGGTGTCGATGTTCAAGTGGTATGAGGGTTCTGCCCTGACAATCGTCCTGCTCCGTGGCGTCCGGTCTCCGTCGAAGCGCGGTGATCTGGCGAGAAGCATTTGGAACACCCGGGCTTGGACATTCCAGGAATACCATGCTTCGAAGGTTGTCCGGTTTTACACCGAAGACTGGAAGCCATATCTGAACCTTGATATTCCCAACCACAAGGAGTCTCCCGAGATCATTGCGGAAATGGAGGAGGTCACCGGTGTGTCGGCACAAGCCTTGATGGCGCTCCAACCGGGTTTGAACGATATACGCGAGAAGCTTCGGCTAGCTTCGACACGGCAAACGACTCGGGTCGAGGACGCGGCTTACTCGTTACTTGGAATATTCTCAATGTCGTTAGGGGTTGTGTATGGCGAGGGGGACAAGGCACTCGGCCGATTCTTGGCACAGCTACTCACGAACTCGGGGGATACGAGCATCCTTGCATGGACAGGGCGATCTGGCAGTTTCAACAGCTGTCTCCCTGCAAATATCATTGTGTTCGACCAATTGCCGACAACGCACATCCCGCCGGTCCTCCAATATGCCGAAATGGATGGGACCACGGCCGGGTTGTGGAACTCTCCACTCAATCCTACCTCGATCATGAGGTTGTACGATAGACTCCATGAGCTCCCTATACCGTCGTTTGTAGGACAGCGGATGAAACTTCCATGCCTCAACTTCAAACTTGGGCCTTTATCAGCTTCTCGGGGCACGTCGGGACGTATTTTCCGTGCACAGACAACTGTCGGGATTGTGGAGATCAAGACCGAGGAGGATCTCTCCCGAGTTGGTTCTCTGTACCTTGTCCATCCTTGGATTGACTTTCTCCTCGACCGACAGCCCATCGGAAGTGTAATGGAGACAATGCTTGAAGAGAACACGGACGACCGGTCTTCTTCGATTGGCGAGTTGTCATTTCTCCCTGCCCCTTCCAGTGGCGCATCGGCAGCCGCGCAAACACACCCTGCGCGACTCATTTCTCGCCTTGGGCGATCATTCAGTGGACGGACCACCGCATTTTCTGCAGACGCAGCATCTCTCCGTCCCCCTTCATCAATATCGGAGACGGACAAGCAAATACGAGCCCTCCAAGTCATCGCTCGACTGAGACAACCATTCGGTGCGCTGCTGCTCACACCGAACCTTCTCAACGTGGCCGCATATAGGAGGGTCGCTGCGGAGAGTCTGATCACTGTCCAGGTGGACGAGATCACGCCTATGATGTTGAACAAGCTGGTAGACAGCGTACGTACGCTGGACGTGCTGTAACGGATTGTTATCGGTATATGATACCCTTGCCTCGCATTCCGCATCTCTTTTCCTTTGATCGTTGCTTTGGTCTGCATTCGGGGACGTGCGTGCGCCGCACGTTGGACCTCTCGTGGCTCTCTTGATACACTCGTTGTAGTCTGTATACGTTGTTTCATATCTCGTTATTTCTCGAAATGTCCTTTGATCCATCTTCGTGGTCCGCCGGTGATGGATGGTTGTAGTGTGTCGCCAACCGGGACGGGCGGGCACTACTCGTCCAATTTTTTCTGCAGTGCAGCCTTCTGGGTCATCGACGGTGTATGTTGCTCCTCGAAATTCAGCCTAGTTACCACAACTTCAGTTGCTGTCGTGTGCCAAAGATATGGAGGACGAAGGAGAAATGGAACATCCGGCGTTGGTTGGCCGGCACTTTCGACGGCGACCGCAACGGCGATCGCTACTACCATATTTGGGAGATAGCGGCACAGAGCCGTATTCGATCTCCGCCATGAGCACGCCGCTGTCCCGCTACAAGTCGAGCGACTACACCGACCGCCCATATATGCCTTGCTCGTTCTCCAAATCATGCTTCCTATGCACGATATCAAGCTTACCACCCTTTTACCCCGGCTTCTACACGAAACGTCCTTGCAATCCGTCACAATCTCTCAGCTTTTTTCTTTCGTGACACTCTCGTCATCCTTGAAGCGTAGCATCCACCTCCATCAGCCTGCGCAGCACACTTTTGACACTGCGCCCTTCACCCTGCCACCCTCTGTTGCTCTTTTCCTGGCAAATGCAGTCACAGTACCGCTCGAAACTGTACCCCTCCTTTGGAACCTCCTCAAGGATGCTATTTGGAGTATGCCGCCTGACGACAACAATCACCACTCTACTCTGGAGATCTTCAAGACATTTGGCTGGCCATTGGGCATCAGTAAGTGTTGCCGTGATGGCACAAATTACGACTAACATCTTCTAGCCTTTATCTCTCTATACCCTCCGTCAAACAAATGCGAGAATCCTGACTGCCCTGCAATGGCAGGGGTGACGGAGTTGCGCAAAGCAGAGGCTCGTCAGGTCGTCGTGCACACGTTGCAGCATGGCACTCAGCCGGCATGGGCCGTTCATCTCTATTGCAGAGGTAGTGCTACTTCTGGGCATCGTCGTCACCACGGAAATGTTGATGTGTCTAGCAGCATGTAATCGCAACTATCACAACAATTTCTATGTCCACAATGGACATCGTACGTACTATCATGGCATCCCAGATTACTTGCAAGTCAGTGAGCATCATTTCGTTGAGCGTCGGCTCGCAGAGTTATGGACCAATCAGCATTTGATGGGGGCGTAAGTGAAGCCTGTGTTATGCTCTAATTATCGAGCTTATTCCCCTGCCGCTAACAGATGCTCAGCAACAAACTGTAGCAGGATATTTATGACGACATTTGCACAGACTGCGTGCAGAGACTTCGAGGCTGCGGGCTGGCCATTTGTTCCTACGCTCAGTCACGAGCACGTTTGGGACACTTTTGTCACTCTCGCACTTCTTCGAGACCATAAGACAAGCAACCTGCTTTTAACTGTGCCGCACACTGGAGACCAAAACGACCGCTTCCGAGCGGCCATGCAAGAGCGCAATGAACGTATTGTCTACCTCGGGCAGCCCGAGATATCCCACTACTGTGATGGCTGTATGCGAGTGTACGTTCAGGCCAATGACGGTGCACTGCAGACATTTGCCAGTGGTAATGTTGGACCCACTATTTTGCGTATGTTGTCACCTTACTTTCATTCGTTCTCGACTAATCTGTATTCTGCAAGACAAATGCCAGGTCGTTGTTAGCGATGGCATCACGTTGGGGCATCCGTGCTGTGGGAAGTTTCGGTGCACGGAGCCTCTTCAAAATAATCATCACCGCTATTGCAAGACACATAGTCACCTTCACAACGAGTGTGCCGTTTCTGGCTGTGACCGGCCCATTGTCGAGGGAACAAAAACATGCGATCATCCTGTTCATCGCAAGATGGAGGCATTGAGCAAAGCGAAGGGCAAGTCGGCATTTGCCCTCAAGGACCGGCTGCAGCGGCAACGTGTGGCCAACCCAAATGAAGCCATTAGTGTGTCTCCCAACCCCTCCAGTGTCGTTGATGATGTCGAAGAAAATGAGGAGTGGTTTACCGTTGATGGCGACACTGTCGGGCACCACTTCAAGAAGAACACAGGTTGTGTTGGTGTTAGTGATGAAGTTGCAAATGCTGCAGAGTCACTGATCTGTGGAACAAAATCGGACAAAGGCAACCGTCGACTCAAAGCACAGTTTGGCCGCCGACGAACCCACAATGAACAGACACTTGTTAGACCTTGTGGCGTGATCCTAGCTCGTGCAACTTTTTTTGGTGCAGAGGCCGTCTCCAATGTCCTGGTGGGTTGCATGCATTCCCCGTTGATCAATGCTGATGGTTCGCATTTGACCCTAGGACTTTGTTAAGAAGGCTTTCACTGTTCCCGGTGCCCAAAAGCCAGAGCATTTCATCTATGACACCGCTTGTGATGCTAAACAACAAGTCGAAGCACGTGGTGACGAATGGTGGCAAGATGTTGGCATGTGTGTCGATGTCTGGCATCTCTTGAACAAGCACAAGACCACACATGACTATTGTCAGAAGAATTGTAATCCTGCCGATTATCCTGAGCTAATGGATGATGATGGAACAGGATGGTGGTTTAACACCTCTATTGCAGAGCAGGTAAATGTTTGGTTGGGCAGCTACCACTCCATTTGCCGGGAGATGCTGCCGGTTAAGTACAACTTCTTTCTTGACGAGATGATACGTCTTAGAAACATTGTCACGGTCGAAGGCCTGGAGGGAAAAGGCCTGAATCCACGTCACTCCCCCCCTTCGTAGCGTACTATCAATACAAATCCATATGAATTACAGGATACAATCATCGAGGAATACATTAACGACATTAAGAATAAAATGACAGTGGAACAAATAAAACGACAGTGAAACAAATGACTAGTTGTCACCCAGAGTGAGGTCGATGTCGGCCTCACTAGTTGCTGCTGTTGAGCTTTGCTTCAGCTTGACGGCCCGTGTGAGAAGATCCCATCGTCCCGCAGGTGTTCGCCCAGCCTGCAAAAGTGTGTTCCTGAGAGTAGGCGAGGCCTTGCACCATCGCTGACGTGCATCATTGAACGTCGTGCGGACAAATGGTCGTTGAAAAGTTAGTTCAAAGCGTTGTGAGATATGAAGGTGCTGGATTTCTACTTTGTCCATAGCTTCCATCCCGGCGATTACGTCGACAGTATATTCGTTATTCGGCCATTTTTCGGAGCGCTTGGTTGACGTAGGCAAGAGCAAGGGCTGACGTGACGTGGATGATGGAACTGTCAAAGAGGGGACATCTGACGATGACGATGATGACGACGACGGCATCGAGGAGGTCGAGGTCTGATGTTGGGTGATACGTTTGCGTATATGCCGACTTGAATATTCTTGGATGTCGTCCTCATCTGGCCGTGGTCGTTTAGCGTGAGAGTCATTTGATCGCGATGGTGACAATGGCGCAGGTATAACCACACCATCTGAGTCAACATCGGATGGCCCGGGGGTAAGGTCTGACCCGCATGATTTCGCTCTGACAAAGTCACGTAGGACTGCCTTGCATTCTTCCTTCTTGTTCTGAAATAGATGAGGCTGCTTGGGTGGATTACTGAACTGGTATAGAGTACGATCGAAGCCTTCACAATGAGTCACTCCAGCACGTCGAAGAAAGAGATAGTCGTTGTGTTTAACCCGAAAGCTAAATGATAGGCGCGTAACCGTCTTCCAAAGTAAATGCGTGGGGTTGAACCATTCAACAGCGGTGACCTGTTCGCCGAGCGAGGGTAGCAGGGAGCCGACATCGGTCAGCGCAAAGTCGGGCCAGTTGGGGATATCAGATTCGTCATTGCCGGTTGCTTGCAAGGCCATGATCTTCGGCAGAGAGTGATCCTATGCAATGGTACTGAGAACACGAAGCAGGGGAATAGATAGCCTGAGGAACGTGCTTACTTGGTTCCAAAATACGAGATCGATGCATCGCTTTGACGCAAGTTCAGCAGCGAGGCGGTCTTTATCCTTCTGCGCTTTGGCCGACAGCTGGAGCGAACCTATCTTGTACTCGGCTGCCCACGTTTCGTTCATCTGTGTCGTAATCTTGGGCTGAGCCTTCCCCTTTCCTTTCTGTGTGGACGGTAAAGGGTGAGTAATTGCTGCGATTAGGACTGGCCGGCTTTTCGGTGCCAGCAAGGGAGAAGATGGCGGTTCACTTCCTGGAGGCTCCATTCGTCTGTCCTTGTCCCTCGATAGCGGCACATGATCGGGTAGCGCCCAAATTGCGGGATCAATTTCTGTGTCATCTATGAATGAGTACGCGGTGTCGTCAGTGTCATCGATGTCCCTTTGCCCCAAGAACGAGCCAGCTGCTGCCGTCTCCACGAGGGAGGCTCGTCGAGCAGTCTCTAGGTCTGCCTCAAATCGGACGTCCGTGCAATTATTGTCGGCCGAGGACGGACCCGAAATGTCTTCCACAATGGTGGGCAAAACGTGCCCGACCGTTGTGTCCCCCCGTTTTTGTTGGCGACAACCGGCGTGGATTGCTTGGTGCTTGATGCCGGTCATGCATCCACCAGCATTGATACAGTGCGTTTTGCACATGGCACGTGCGCATGTCGATGCGCTCGTCGGAGTCTTCTTACTACAACCCTGGAACGCACAGACACCCTGTGTTGCAGCCCGCGCGACTGGTGCTAGTAAGGCGGGGAGTGGCGGATGGCTCGGACCAGCCTGAGGGGCTGTCCCCAAGTCGGGGGTCACTTGGGGGCTGTCCGTGAGCACTGGACTGGCGGACAGCGTGCTAACGCCATGTGGAGCTGTTCCCGGGGGCCAGAAATACCAGTATGGTTGGCCAGGATGAACTTCGTTATTGTAGCACTGTGGAAGGTCATGAAATATCGATAAGTGGGCGTGAACATCGGTTTGATGACTTACACGAGCCGCCCACTGACCAGCATGCACACCCCCCTTGCAAAGGAACGGTACGATCTGCCTAAGGCAGAGCACACACTGCACAGTAAGCTTGATGCGAGGCATGAGGGCTGGGACTGGCGCTGGCAGCTCAGAGCACGGCGGGGCTGGTGGACGAGTCAAGGACGGGCTGGCGGGTGAGAGCTTGAACCCAGCGAGACGGGAACAGGAACGAGAGATACCCAGTAGGTGGCAAAACGGACGCGGCAAGGATTATCTTACGGACGCGGCACAGATTATCTCGTTCGGTCTCCGCCTCAAAGATGCCGGCTGGCCGAGGGGGTCACCTGCCTACGGAATTACCCGCCGTCGAAAGTGCCGGCCAACTAACGCCGGATGTTCCAATACTCAGTCTTTCTGACCGCGGCATGGACTGTTGATGAGATAATCGTTTGGGTTCTCGCCGCCGGTACTATACAGTTACAAACTTTATTTCATACATACCAGTGCCATTGTAGTAGCGTACAAATCGTCTAGTATCGTGAATAACCTACGGCGTTTCGACTCGCCTGATCAGCGCTCCGTTCCCGCTGCCCGACTTTTCAACACGGATGGCACGGCAAGTGCGGAGTCTCAATTGCATGTGAGCTGTCAGTCACGTGTTATGCTTGCCAGCTGCTGCATGCGCCAATGTCTTTGGCACTTGGACTCGCTCAGCACCCCCAGACTTGCCCGCCCCATCCTATGAAGACCCGCCGTCCCCACCGCCTGCTGCATGCAATGAGTAGCCAATATCCCTTTTTGGATCAAGCGGTCTCTTTGGCCTCCTGGGCCTCCTTACCCTCCTTCAATTGTTTTCAGTACCACCACAATGATCGCCAACCAGAATTCCATGTTGCTGCCTTATTGGC
The DNA here is from genome assembly GCA_038093075.1 of Boletus patriciae. NCBI lineage: Eukaryota > Fungi > Basidiomycota > Agaricomycetes > Boletales > Boletaceae > Boletus > Boletus patriciae. The sequence goes on from JBBPRK010000618.1 coordinate 10,887, forward strand.
CGTGTCAACTACCAAGGCATTCCACCTCAAGCATATAAGGTCGCCCGCCCTCATTTTCCTTGTCGCCTGCCTGCTTTCTGCCCTCTTCTCTGCGTTCTCCTCATCCTACTATCTTATCCCCTCCATGGCGTCTTTACTCGAAAAGACCTCATCTCTCTCCCCTGGTGATGTCGCTATTGAGAATTATATAAGACACTAAGTCTAACCCATTCTATTTCTGCTCTTCTATTACAGCCAGGTCTAGACGTCTTATGTAATATGACAACATTATGGTCTAGGTTCTTATCACCTTATCTATGACATCATAGATAGCTATTCTAGGGAGCCTATAGCGTAACTCCCTCTTATCTTTTATCATAGTCACATGACATGATATTAGAGTTTAGGACAATACGTACAAATAAGTACTCATCCCTACATAAGGAGTGGACTAGCCCTCCTTCAATCTTCACCTCGTTCCACTATCATCTCCTCTGTGAAACGAACTCAAGCTTCTCACCACTACAAGATATCTGGTTAGTGAGCTCTCTCATTAACATCACTTCCTACTGTTGCTCCTCTAGAGAATAGGTCCTCCATTCTCTTTAGTTGCCCTTCTTCATGATCTCAACCTCTGGCTCACCTCAATTGGCCTCATCATGGACTGCGAGGGTTGTGGTAATGCAATTGCACTCACATTGTGCCAGTTGGATCACAAAGGCAACATTGGCAAACCAATGGCCAGGGTGAGTGCCCTATTCTTATCTCTACCTACCACCTCTCATTCTTTGATCGCAGCACCCCCAGTGCGAGTTCTTCAAGTGGTTTCCCTGCCTCCTACTCCACCCTCACCTCTTCTCGCTCGTCCAAGGCCCTAGCACATCATCAGCCTCCTGCGGATCCCCCCCTAGCGAGAGCAAGGCGGCATGCAATAAGAAGACCCGACACCGTGGTGCTCAATGTCTCGGTCTGTAGAAAGGTACGAGTCTCAGTAACCGGACAAGTCACTGTAGTATTAGATAGTACCTGTAGAAAGGTATGAGTCTAGGTACTCATTAGTGTGTGTAGCTATGTATCAAACAATGGGTCTCAGTAACCAGACAAGTCACTGAGGTGTGGGAACGAGAACGAGTGAAAGCCTAAGTACGTGATTACATAAGCGCATGCCATTGATTCCGTCAACACTCCCCCTCAAGTGGCATGAAGTCCCAGTGCTGCAGCAAAATGCTTCGCTTTGACACTGGGTAAGGCCTTGGTGAGAGTGTCGGCAATCATGTCTTCAGTAGGGCGATAAAGTAAGTGTAAAGAACCATTGTCGACAGCAAAATGAATAAAATGATACCATATATCTATATGTTTTGTACGTGCGTGAAACGTGCCATCCTTGGCCAGTGCAATAGCCGATTGGTTGTTGCAGTGAATGGTCGTCAGGTTAGTGAGGGGTCGGAAAACTTCTTGGAGGAGACGACGAAGCTGGATGGCTTCTTTTGCTGCATGCATAGCAGCCACATACTCTGCTTTGGTCATTGAGAGTGTTACGAGTTCCTGTTTCTTCAAAGACCAAGAGACGGCTCCTCCATCCAACAGGAATGCGTAGCCAGAGATAGTGTGTTGGTGTTCCTGCGAAGCTCCGTCAACATCTGTAAAACCATCAAGACCGTGTTTCGCTCCCCCATAAGTCAATGCCAGTTTCTTCATCCCTATCAAGTAGCAAAAAATGTGCTTCACAGCGTCCCAGTGGACAGGCCCAGGATCATTGCCGAATTGCGCAACCATGGCAATGGCGAATGTGATGTCGGGGCGCGTTGCTATGGTGAGGTGCAATAACAATCCTACTGCCTCTCGATACGGTATGTTTTTCATCATTGTGTGCTCGGCTAACGACTTCAGAGACTGGTTTGTGGAGAGCTGGATGTTCGGATCCATGGGAATGGAGAGTGGTTTCGAGTCGGTGAAGTTGTATCTAGTAATGATGCTGTTGATGTAGGCATCCTGGGAAAGCAAGATGGTGTGTGAGACACGGTCGTGCGTGACCTTCATCCCGAGAAGAGACAAGATAGGTCTGAGATCTGTGTGTCGGGAATCCTGGTATTTCTTATTTGGATCTTCTTATCCTGATACCAGGTTCTAGAGTCATTTCCATTTGATCTCTTTTACGCTATTCATATTACGAAGGTCCAGACCCTTATCTATGACGTCATTATGACATCATGGGTCTAGACTCTTATCTCTTATCTATGGCGTCATTCTGACACCATATGATATCATTATTGCAATACACCTTATTGGCCAATGGCCTTTATCCCTCTTATCAGTTATCAGGGCTGTGTATACACATATATCTAACTGCCACACATGTACAAATAGATACAGGGCAGTATATAAGACTGGACTTACAGCCAGTCTCAATAATGAACTATCTTGTTCTCGTTCCCCCATCATCAGTACTCTGAGCTCACTCCCACTATGCTCAAGTTACTCCTTTGTCGTAACCAAGAACCTACCAGAGTCCTAGTAAGTCTCCACTGGGATCACACTCCCTTCCTGTCCCTGCACAATCGAGGTCCTAGCGATCTTGATAGGTTATGAGCCCCAATCTCATGTGGAACCGCATTTGATTTTATCATGCCTCCATCGTGGTGCGCTGGTTCTTGGTTACTCTACTTCCTGATCCAAGTCAATTACTTGACCACATTTGCGTTCAACCTGGCACTTGGTAATCCCAGTGTCAGAGATGATGACTCAATCACCATCTCATGCCGTGCAGGCGAGATGACATTCCGGTGTATTGGACCAGACTCATACACTTTGTCCCTGAGACTAGTTGGTGGAGAACATGCTTTTAACTTGACCGTGGTCCTTAGGACCACACCTCTTGAACCCCAAGAGAGACCCACAAGTTCAGCAGAATTCATAGAAGAGTACGCGCCTTTTGCTTCTTCTATCCCACCACTTCCGGTCCATACCCTGAGCGATCTTCGGATCATACCACCCGGTGTTCCTTTCCAAGTTCCTTGTCCTCATTGCCAGACCCCTTTGGAGACAGGAGAGATTTGCCAAAACCACTTTGGTGAAGGGATTACATTAATATGTCAGGGTCCAGAGGCACCTCTTCAGGAGCACCACCAAGTACCTTTCCTTTTCCTCCAGAGCTCTCGTTGCCAGCCCCAATTCCTGGTTGAATCGGATTCTACAAGGGCAACTCGTGCTACTAGCCCTGCCTCTACGGACATGTTATCACCTGACTTACCGTCCATTCCCATCAGTCGACATGCCTGTTACCAAGCTCCCAATCCCAGTGTTCCCGCCGACGTACCAACAGGAGGACTTCGCGTTCACGAAGGTATGGGACGGGAGACTGACGGAGCTTTATCAAGTTCCCGGAGCAGAATACCAAGGCCCACCACAAGACGTGGTGGAGAGAACATTCGCACACTTTGAAACCCCCCAGGAGGTCACTCTTCCGGAGACTGCACGCACTTGGAAAATTCTCGAAACACTTGAGGACAGCGCGCAGTGGGTAATGACGGTGGGCCCTCGCTTTCAGTCCCACTGCCTACCCCTGCTCGATCAAACTGAGGCTAACACCTCAGACCACATGTGTCTTCCCTTTCAGATCAGACCATGCGAGACTAGTGCAAAGTCTATGCACTTGGTTAATTCGTTCATGTATCATGACAAATCGATTGCACAGGTGTATGAAGGTGCCGGCTGGGCTTTCCCAGTCGAGACGTTAGAAGATACCTTCATGATGCACGTCCATTTCCAAGGTTTTGAAATACTGCAACGTACTCATTTCCCTCTGAACTTTTCTCATCATGTTGATTTAGAAAAATCTCTCACTCCAAACTGGCTTCCTCCAACAGAAGTCTTAGAAAACCCTAGACACTGGACAACGCACAAGTTTGCGCCATGGACAAGTGACTGGAATGAGACTTTCGATGCTCAACAGTGCCACCTCTTCAAACACTCAAAAACCACTGCTCATAAAGCTCAACGCCGTTTGCAGCGCCTCATCAAGGCCACAAAAACCTCAAATGAGCTTGACGCCATATATGAAGCAGTTAGAGGAGGAGCTAGTCGAAGAAGACGTCAAGCTGTTGTGGAAAAAGGTGAGGAAAAGCGAAGACTTCTCGAAAAGTCTTAAATATCTCTTCAACTCGCTTGTCCCCCTTTCTTGGCCTATATTTGGTTTTGCACACGCTTCGTACAATTCTTCTTTTCCAATTCCCTACTCAAATTTCTTGGAACTCAATAGCACTTCACTTCACTATGTGTATGTTCCCTATTCCTCTTGCGATGATCTCTCTATTTGTGTACAGAAAGGCTTTATTATCGATGATGAAATCAATAACCCCCATTATTTCGGGGAGATGAATTTTATTTCATTTGAAAATCATGCCTATCTGCCAATGCACGCAAGCGTGTTGAGAACAAACACAAAGAGACATCCAAGCAAGGAGAAACAAAGCGCTTATTGGCTTTCTCAATATGGGATTGGAAGAAGAAAGAAGTTCACCAGATGGCTAGGCACAACAAAACCTCAACCACTGGTGGTTACTATAAAATCGGGTCATGCATCCACATCTACCACTTTCAGCTTTGTGTCCTATCTTTATGAAACTTTTGTTCCTGATGATATCTTTTCAGATCTCCTCTAAACAAATAACATGGCTGCCCTTACCACTTCTGAAATCAAAATCAATGGTTAGATTCTTTCTCATATCCCTGTCCTTGTCGGACAATCCAACTACTCTATCTGGCATGTGAAGATCAGGAACACCCTTTCCACATATGGAGTCTGGGAGATAGTTGAAGAAACTAACACTTATGCCACTACCATAGTGGCAGATCAAGAAAAGTGGAAGCTCTTAGATAGACGTGTGCTTGGCCTCATCGCCAGCACCCTCGACGACTCCCTCATCAACCACGTCACCTATATGTGGGTTCCTCCGGTCAGCACCACAGCGCCGACATTCCCCTCTGTGGCAAGAGCCCTTATGGACAAGCTCCATGTGCTCTTTGGGACTACTGGTCTTGCTGGACAGTTTTTGCTTTTCCACAGAGTCATGTGGAATCAGATTCATCCCCGCACAGCAAATGAGAACATCAGTTCTCTTATACAGCTGTTCAACCAGTTACGTCAAGCTGGTCTTGATCTTCCACAGTCGTTCCGCACCATGATACTCCTCTCCCATCTTCCCGATGACATGTTCACAATCGCTTCTACCATCACACAAACAGTTGCCGTTGCCAACTTCAACCTTGAGACTGTAGCCAGCAGGATTCTTGCTGAGATAGATCTACGGGCTACATGTCGACCACTCGCCTCTCGGATTTCTGCTATACAATCCGAAGAATCTTCTGCCAACAGGACCACTGTTATATGGCGTGGCCCTCCACCTCAAAATCAGTGGAAGGGTCAGACCAACTCTTACCAGAGACCGCTGCAACAGAACCAAGGCTACCAATCTGGTTACCAGAACCATCAAGGCTCTGGACCAGCTTCACAGCTGAGACCCAATAACCAGAAAGGTAAAGGTCCAGCGAGGGCGAAGAAACCCTCAAAAGAGCAGAAGAAGTCGTGGTACGAACAGCGTAAGCAGCAGCAGCAGCAGCAACAGGCCAACCCTAAAGGAAAGGGTAAAGCCAACGAGGTGATGTTTGTGAATGAAGTCGAGATGTACAACGCATCGGTAGAAGAAGAGGAAACTCCACTCATTTTCGATAAAGATGATCCAATCTTTGAAGATGATCCCCTCCTTAGGTTCATAGATAACCTGGAGGGAGAAGAAGGAGAACTCATGGACATTGATGAGGACGCATCATCAACAGTTGCTCATGCGGGATGGGATGCGGATGGAGAATACTCTTCTAGGGTCGATGAGTCTCTTCGTGAGTACCTCCCTGGAGAAGAAGACAATGTTGCCAGGCCAAGTCAGCCCTTTCGGCACAACTCCTTCTGAACCCCTCGCAGAAGAGAGTAATGTTGTTGAGGGACAAGTAGAAAGAAGAAGGACGTCGGTAAGGAAGAAGCAGAAGAAGAAGAAAGTTTCTTTTTCTCTTGGTGGCCTTGCATCGGACCGTCATGTTAACACCACAGGTCGGTTTGGTCATGTGGACTCTTTCCTATTGGCTTCGCCTATGGAAGCTGCTGTGACTTCGTCATGAGATCAACCTGTGGAAGCCCCACAGTATATAGGAAACCAGATGTCGATGTATGAGACTATTCCATATGACTCCAAGAATGATGAGGACCTTTGCTATTATTCTGGAGCTTTTGCGCTGGGAGGAGATCTTGATAAGAATTTCGCCAAAGATCATTGGATGATCAATAGTGGCTGCACTGATCATCTTACGCCTTTGAAAGATGACTTTGCACACTTATGAACAACCGTCTGCTCTGCCACAGTCACTAACAGACAGACAGTACCCATGTATGGTCCTGGCAAGATCATCTTGGAGAGTTTCAAAGGATCAGAACCAATCATTCTGGAAGAAGTGTGGTATGCACCGCACGCAGCGCACAGACTCTTGTCTGTGAACACCCTCACTGGCCAAGGCTCAGGTGTGTTATTAATGATCAAGAAAGTAGAATCTGGAATGCAAGCGGAACCTTGGTGATCCGGGCAGCTGCCTCATCTCCAAGAAACAATCTTCACTGGTTTCAGTCACGATCAATTACTCCAGAGAAGGTTGCAGTGACTGTCGGTTTTTTCAATCACAGATCTGCGAACATTGGTCTTTATGATCACGTATCATATTTGCTTGTTAAGGAAGACTCTTACGAACTTTGGCACCAACACTTTGGACATCTGTCCAGGAACGCACTCCATCAAGCTCCCTCTAGGGTTACTGGCCTTCCATCCATTATCCTTCCTGATTCCATTCCACTGTATAAAGGTTGTGCACTAGGCAAAATGCATGATCGTTCCTACCCACCCTCAGGCAAATGAGCCTCCTGCCCACTTGCGCTTGTTCACACCAACCTGGTCAGGCCTATGCCCGTTGAACCGTGATCATGCGCTCGTTATGTTCTTACTTTCATTGACGATTATTCTGGTTACTCGCTTGTTGCATTTATATGTAACAAAGACGCTACTTCACAGCATTTCAAGACTATGGTTTCCTGGGCTGAAACCTTCACCGGTCACTCGCTCACCTCTGTACGTTTGGACCGTGGGGGGGAATTTATGGCTGGAGAGCTACAACAGTTCTTCACGTTCAGAGGAGTCACTCATCAGACCTCCATTCCACACACACCCCAGCAAAATGGTCATGCAGAGAGGTTCAACTGAACTCTACAAGAAAAAGCAGAAGCCATACATCACAATGCCTGCCTGCTGAAATATTTCTGGCAAGATGCTGTTGAAACCGTGCTACATATTTATAACCAACAACCAATGCGTCGTCATGAATGGAGAACACCTCTTGAACTATTCAAGGGAGATAAGCCTGATGTTTCCTATTTCAGGGTCTTTGGAACACTTGCATACGTATGGATACATCTGAATCAGCGACAGGATAAACTCTCTCCTAAATCAGAGGAGATGATATTTATAGGATATGAGCCAAACACCAAGGGATACTGTTTCTGGTCACAGCAACAACGTTGAGTGTTCATTTCCACTAGGGCCATTTTCGATGAGAGAATCTTTCCTTATTGTTCTAGAGGCAAAGAGGATGGACCTGCCCCTATTCCAACTGAAGAAGAAAATCCACAAGCAGAAGCAATGGACGACTCTTCACAAGACGATGATCACTGCCTTGGGGATCTGGACCCCCGCTGCGACATCCTTGTACAGCAACCGCTTGGTTTTGGTCTTCCCAATCAATCAATTCCTCCACCGGATCTTGGACAGAGATCTGGTTGTACCACACCCTGGAGTACACCGTCGGAAACAAGGTGACCACCATCCTTCAAACAGGAAAGTCGACCTATATCACCACTGTTTTACGACACTTCAGGAGATCCACCTTCATCTCCATCACAACATCCATCTTCTTATCATCCATCACCTATGAAACCTGCTCAAAAGTGATGCGCTCAAGTCAATGAGAGAGCCACACCTCCTAAAATGGTTTACAAACCAGGCTCTGGTTATGCTACTTCAGAAGAAGAAGAGCAACCAGAAGAAGGCCTCTTCACTCGAGCATGGTTACCTCCCAGACGGTCTCCAGAAGAGACACTCACTCAATTCTGGGCTAGACCACATCAATACCATCTCAATTGAGATGAGAGATCACTCTTTAGGCCACCTGTCGAAGTCAGAAGATCTACTCGCATTCCTGTGTCACAGGTATTACCCAACAATGCATACAGGAATAGACCTCCTATTGAAATCGAGCGAGATCTTCAACAGGGCCTTGATGCAATCCAGGAGGAGCTGATGATAGTTGAACCAACACCAGCTGCACCGCTGAGACCAACCAACAAAGATGACAATATTGGAGACATGTATTCCTCAAAATGGATATGCCACCATATGACACTGGCTGTGGATTCTAGTCCAAGTCCTCTACCGAAACATTATAAGGACGTTCTTAAGCTGCCGAAACAGGAACAAGAACTGTGGACAGCCTCAATGAAGGAGGAGATTGGCTCCCTTCACAAGAGAAAGGTATGGGAATTGGTGGACCTACGAAAGGGTCGTAAAGCCATCAAAGGGAGATGTGTATTTGCTTTGAAATTGGACGGCCGAAGAAAATCCCAATTTGTCGCAAAAGGATTTACACAAGTCTTCGGAATAGACTACGAAAACACCTTCTCACCAGTTGCGAGGTTCGAAACCCTATGCCTACTCTTGTCTCTTGCAGCGCTCCATGATTGGGAAATTGAGGCACTAGATGTCAAGACCACCTTTTTGTTTGGCAAGCTGGATGAAGAAATTTACATGGAACAACCCGAAGGTTTCATAGTGAAGGGCAAGGAGAAAAAGGTCTGTCAGTTGGGGAAAGCCATCTATGGCTTAAAGCAGGCTGCATTGCAATGGAACAAGCAGCTGCATAGAAGTCTCCAGGAGATGGGATTTACCTGCTG
>JBBPRK010000619.1:0-19893 GCA_038093075.1 Boletus patriciae
CTAATTCAGGCTGGGTGCTGAAACTCCGATCTCACATTTACACGTCGCCGAGTCACATCATTTGGATGTGGAATGGCCACGGTTTCCATCGGGATCAGATCGAAATCAGTTCCTATGACGAAATTGGTGAGGGCGTGCAGAGTTCTTCAGCTAAAAGCCTATATTTCTGATTGCTGCGGAATAGAAATGTGCAATACTCACATATATCTTTCTCGACTTTGATGTCTCACCGAGAAACTCGGGTTGTACAGATACGGCATTCATGTTGTTTACCAGTTGCATGATTCTACGCTCGCACAGACTTCCGCAAGCACGGTGATATCGGAGCCCCGAGCTGATATCAATCATATTGAGTGGTCCGCCCCACTGTTTGCGGAGGACTGCCATCAACGAGAAGACCTAAGAAAGGCTTCTGCCGAAGCAGGCGACATCGACCCCCCGAGTAAGAGGTAGTGATGCATCAAATCCAAGTTGGTTCGCGTACAATGTTTGACAGTAAATTTGGTGATTTTACTTTTCATAGGTCGACTTTTGCTTGCTGTCGGAGTGTTGAGGAGAAGTGGTCAGGGTACGACGGAGGGAGGGTTCGCGTTGTCGATTGCCCCAAACAATACATACATATTGGCGTTCCTGGTTCCGCCAAAAAAGGGTACCGTCCCCTAGCCCAGTTCGGCACCTAGGTAGCCCCAGTTCGGCGGTCACAAATTAGACTCCGACCGCTGCCGCTCTGACCAGTCGCGCGTCAAGCAGAAATAGATTGAAACTCCGATTCGGCAGGTACTCAGCGAGTGACAACTTGCGTGACAAAGGCCGACCGCACAAAACTGCACGATCTCAACAACTACTCCATCGTTTTCACTCGTTCAACTTCGTAGATGCAGGTATAGTGTAAAAACTCGTATTTGTAGTGTATAATAACGAAAATGTTGTGTGTTTTGTGGAGTGCCGAACTGGGTAGGGGACGGTAGTACATAACTGTTCCGACCCGGAAGTCTGCTAATCAATTGGTACTACATACTACTACTGTATTACCTGTAGTCACTCAACACACCATGTCGATGACGTTGAGCGACTACGTCGGTGCCACCTTGTTCCTTCGCTCAAAAAGGACCCGCCAACACACTATTCGTCTGCATTCACGCGCTTCGGTTCAGACAGCGAGGTGTTAGCTCGATATATGGATCGACTTTCAACGACATGAAGTCTCCATAATGAATTACTGGCGAACCTAGTCCAGCTAAGTAAGTGACACGAATTGTTTTTGCGCTGCAACAATATATCTCTTTATCTCCACATTAAAGACGATTCACATGCAAAGTACGCTCTAATGGACTCAAGATTACAACAGGGAACTGTCAACGAGCACGGGCCCAATCTCAGGTGCGCCACCCTTGCGTTCCTTTGGCATGAGAGACAACCATCTCTTCTCCTTGATCTCGAGGCCTCTATTGCCGAAATACCTCTCGCTTTCAAAGCTCCAATCATCGTTGGCCCTTACCCAGTGCCCTAAGCCATCGCAATATTCCTTCACCTGGGAATTCAAGGGTTCCTCGAACTCAGGAACCGCCGCCATGGCATCGTGGAACTTTTGTTCAAGTTGAGTGTGGAAGTCTTGCACCCACAGCATCGCGCCGTTCACATCTGCACCGAGTTCGTTCATCACGATCCTTACAATGTTGTGGCTGTCGTCTCCACGGGATTGCTCCAGATTGTATGATACGATGTCCTTTAAAGTGATCACGTAAGTTTCGTGTGCAAAGCTATTTGATCAAGAGTATTACTGACGTTTCCGATGCAAAGCATGTCGATGGATGCAAAAGACATCTCCTGAATCGCGGGGTGCGAAATAACTTCATCAGGGATGTCAAGGGCTAGCTCTAACAGAGCAAACGAAGGTTTTGCCCCAATTGTGTCGCGTCGGACGTCGATATAACTCCTGATATCACGGATGCGATGACCATTTCTGTCGATTGCCTGCTGCACGACAGCTTCGAGATATTCATCGAATGTTTTGATGAACCTCTTCTGCGCCTGCGCGCTCCCGTTCTGTATCGTACGTTCCCAGAATCTGTGGTCGGACAGGTTTCATTTCACGAATTCCCAAGGAAAGTAGCAATGCACTCACTGACGAGCCACTTCTCCGCCAATCCACTCTCCTTCCGGTCGTGGCTTGTGCGGGTTGCGGAGAGCATCCATTATAACGTCCTTCTGCTTTCGGACTTCGGAGGGCTCGGACACATCCGAGTATTCATCGATGACGAAGAATAGGTTCATTAGATCGCAGCCAGCTCTCGCATGTTCTAATCGAGTAGCTCAGGGATCATTCGCTCAACGAGCTTGTGGTCTCTTACCTTTCCTCGCTATTGGATAAGCTAGACAAGCAAGGCGATCTATCAAACAAGCTAAGCACGCGAGTCAGGGTATGAGGGCAAACTCCTTACTGAAGTCGCAGCGATTGAAGGCGTGTTGTGCTTTCTGGCTGAAGGCACCGAAGCTCGCGGTCCAGGTAGCAGACTCTTTCTTAACCGCGGCATAGTGCGGGTTGATACGACGAAGCCACGGCCATCTTGCAAGCGTGTTCGGGATGAAGACCCTTGTAGGCCTATATTCATCTTTCTCGATTGCAGACTCTTTCTCTGCAACGAAGCCATTGACAACACTTTTTCGCCTCCTGGCGAGCAGGACAGAGACACCGTAGGAGGTGAAATGAATGATCGAGCCTATGAATGCGCCGAGAGAGAGCAGTGTGTAAATCTCCATACTGGTAAGGCAATGATTGCTTTGAGTTGGTATGGCTGCTGGCTTTATATCCAAAATGATTCACAGGGGTCTTCAAAAACAACCGGCCAATGCAACGCCAACTCAGATTGTTGCGTATATCCCATTTACCATTTAAGTCATGCCACATTATCTACTTTACTCCTACACATAGCCAGACACCGCATCAAACTGAACCGTTTCCAATCTTGAAAACACCGCTGGCGCGAGTACAAGTCCTCCGAACATTCCCACCATGAAATTCACGAATGGGTGCCGGGGCGACTGCGCCGACTTTTGATCGTGAATGGAATGAGATGGATGACACACAGCCGTAACCAACTGGTCTCTATCTCTTACGGGCGCCATGCGATAGCTCCTTGGGGAAATAACCCAAATATTGCCTAAGAATCGGATCCACTCTCTTTAAGACCAAGATCATGAAATGCGGTTCGGGGATCTTGGGCTCCTCGCAATGCAAAAACATATCGTTGGTTTTCTCACAGGTGACAGAATCCGATCGAACCAGTGACTGTCTATTGTCCGTATGAAACCACGCTTTCTCGTGACTGACTTCTATGCAAGGTGAGCAATAGAGTTATTCCTTCTAGCTGCTGGGCAAAGTTGACCAAAGTTGACATTTCCGATCTGATCGGTTCACGGCCACCGAAAACAACCAGTGCGTGGAGATTCATATTAAAGACACGCGAGGTAATTGCGAACACCCGAAAATTATCGTGCCTGAATCAGTTGGAGTAATCATCCCATCTATAAATCCAATGTATGGGGATAATGACCGCCCAAAGTTTCGCGGGGAGTTAATGCCATTCACCACCGACGCTGTGTGTTAGTGCATCAACAACGGGGAAAATAGAGTAGTATGGGAAGAATGAGCCTCTTCCCTGACACAACTAGCCACCACGGCGCAGAATGATAACCCACCATCATCGTAAGATTTCATCGATCATGCATCGTCGTGTTTCCATCGTATCTGAGGTGAAGCTACGGTGAACAGTGTTTCAGATCCGCGGATGTACGTGGGGCAGTAACAGTTGGCGGGTTTCATTGAGATCACCGGAAGAAGGTAAACAGATGAGATAGCGACGCTGCATTGACCAGATAAAGTTATCAAGTAGAATAAATAAGCGTAAAAGCTCTAGCAATTGCCTATGGCGCGCACATCGTGCCAATCGGCACAATCCAGATCCTGAGACTCAGGCCGGGTGGCAGTAAACCTTTTTCACCTGGAACCGGCTTCACTCAAGGCGACTGTTCTCCACTGGCAGTGGAGACTTCGAATTTCCCGCATTAACCGAGATTGGAATGTGGAGCACGGCCCTCCGTAATGTTTTGCGGAAGAAACGGGCCCATTCCTGCGGCGCTCTCCAATATATCATATCGGGCCTACCCCTGTTTCAGATCAGTGGATTCCGCCACGACTGCGGCGCGCCCCCAGTGGTTCCGGAACCACACTGTTTTCTGAGTGATCTGGCAGCCCGTTGTAGTAAACAGCCATATGGATGGAAATTGACAAAGGAATCCACGGAGGGCGTGCACATACTCCACCGATGACAGTTCCTGCCGAGTTTTATAGCGTCCGACTCGGAGTGCTCCCGGGAAGCGACCCTGATAAGACCATTCGATAAGATATGTATGGACTCTTGAACTGACTATCTGATACGATGCTGAATGATCACTGAAACCCCGATGAATATCGGATGCACACAGCATGAACGAATGCCTGGAATGATCAGGGTTTTCAACACTGTTACCCTCTTATTGCACAAGATCCGGCAAAAACGCGTGCTTGAAGAGCATCCACACATTGAACAATGTTATACTACTAGTCAACGAAGATATCGAGAAAAAGCACCGCATACAAGGCACGATGGGACTTTCTTGCTCCTTGTGAAAGATGAGATCGGAGACTCATCGTGCACCGAACGGGCGTGGTTTGCTCACAAGATTGCCATGCTGCGAGCAACGTGTAGATGTTCCGAAACCGTCAGCGATATCCGTCAACCAAGGCCGCGATGACATACTAGTATTTCGTACGTTAGCGTTATACACACCCGCTGATAGCAGATGCGATCGGAGAAATACCAGGAATAGCATTCAGGACGCGCACTGGCATGCGGTGACATGTCACTGACAGGACAACGTCAGAAGAACACCAGTGCCATGTACCCATTCATGGGCATATCGAGGAGAATACCAAACAGCATTTGCAATTACCTGGAAGTATACACCGCGGCGTTCCACGGGTGTGACCCAATGTGAATCAAAGGTGAGTCTAGTAGAGGTTGCCTAGAGGTAAAGTGATTTGCACATTAATGAGACAGATTCTGACAGAAGCACGATGATTCGTAGCTTGCTAGCCAGCAATTTAGTCTTCATCCTCAGGCTCCGGAATCATTGCAATCTGCGAATCGTGTGCGGAATTAGGTCACGCTGTGGTCAGGCACTGTGTTACCATCACGTACCGAATAACGGTTTTTATTGTTTTCACATGATATCCTCTATCTGGTTCTTCATCCTGGCGTAAAGCGTCAGTATTTTCGCGCACGCAAATGCGAAGAAGAATGTCAAGATGGCAGAGATTTAGTTCGCGAGGAGTGGATTGACTATCGCGACCAAGGAAAAGATGTGACGGTCGAGGTGGCCGATCCGAGCAAAAAAGAACCGACGGTTTCGATGGGTACAAAGCCCACGGAACATGTCAAGGACCCTTCAGTGTTGGGTCAATAACAAGTCATTCGAACTACCCGGCCCTCTCTCGCGATTGGACTATCTGAGTGCTCCCGGTGAGTCTAGGGTCATTCCATCTTTTGAATAGGTACTGTGCATTTGGATTGACCGTGGGTTGCCGCAGCGGTCTCAACTGCAATCGAACGCTGTTTTCCGAGGTCGACTACTGCTTCCTATCACGCAAAACAGGTTATCAACCCGTTCAATTCGAGCTTTCCTGTGCTTGGATCCGTCATGACCTTGTAATCTCTGAACGACTTCGTGACACTGGAAGACCCTCGTCGTGGTAAATAGAGGAGAAAGTCTGAATGAATACTGTGTAGATACCGTGCAGTTACCTAGCCTGTATCATGACCATTGTGGCCAACTAACCCTATTATGCTTTGACCAATCCACGGTATCCTTTAGCATAGTGGGTGAGGACCTGACAACGCAGATGGGGCAGGTACCCGGTACGGGTGCGGTGTTAGCAAGTACGGGTACCCTACGGTGTTCGCTGCCAGACACGCAGTGTCACCCATGACAAACCTTAACTTCGTCGTCGACGACCCTAATTATAAGCAGCACCCATTGGCGGAAATACGGTTGAACTGGAAGGAAGTAAGCCAGGTACCATCATTGATGTACTGTGTGAGAAACGTCCGTGGTCCACGAGATGACGCCAATAGGACCAGGGGAAAGTTCAAGCTAAACGGGACATAATCCATCACTGGGAGGGTTAATTCGAGATCGTGTAGCAGTTGCGTGGTACACTCGCGCTAGCCCACCCGGGAAACTGATTTGCAGAAGGAATAGAACCCAACCTGATCAATGATTGGTGGCCTCGCCATGGTGCTGTATCGAGCGCCCTCGCACATCACACTTGGATCAAAATAACTCTGTCCTCGTGAGGACTGCCTTACAGTAAATGGAAAGACGTTACAATACCTCAGAAATTGAATAATCCACAAAGTGAGCCGCGAACTTCGGCGGACTTCTGTAGATATTGCTGCCCTACGGTAGTCACCATCTACACAGGGCCGGCTCCAGTCGCCTCGTCCACTGTCCTCGTGAGGAACGACCGGCGATCAAAGCTATCGTATAGATGGTACGAAGAGCGATGATGTGTTTTTCCAGTGTCTCGTGAGAAAGAGGGGCATGAATCAAAATGCGCAGTATGTACAAAGGCAAGAAATACCGTTGCGCTGGGAATTGATTTCTGTCCTTTTCGATCACGAACATGTCTATCTACAAGAAGTTTGCCATCGCTGGTGTGGGCAATGTGGGCAAGTTCATCGCGGAAGAACTGGTGAGCCAGCTTGCAGCAGGAAGAGCAGAAGAAGTTGTCCTCCTGACTCGAGAGGTAACTTTTCTTCTTTTATATACCACTGCGATGCTTCAGCTATGAATTATAGGGGTCCAACAATCCAGCAGTCTCAGCCCTCGCAGAATTGGGGGCAAAGGTTGCGCGCGTTAACTATGACTCGATCGATTCTTTGTCTTCTGCGCTCGCCGGGATCGACGTCGTTGTATCCGTTCTTGGCTATGCTGGGATTGGGACATCCCAGCTCAATCTCGCGGAAGCTGTCAAGGTCGCCAACGTAAATCTTTTTGTTGCCTCGGAGTTTGGAATCCCTCAGCGAGCTGGGATTCCACTCGGTGATGAGGTTGCTAAGCGACTTGGGCCAGTGCCCATGACGGCTTTCTACACCGGAACGTTTTCAGATATTCTCTTCAAGCTTGCGTACGCGGAATAGCACTTCCCCTACTAGCGCCATTGCTTATACACGCATTTTAGGGATTATGGAGGATTGATCCTTTCCAAGGGAGAGGCTTTAGTCCCTGGGGATGGCACGCGCGACGTGTCTTTCACCACTCGTCGCGATGCAGGGCGCTATGTAGCCCACGTCCTCACGAAGCTCACCCGTTCGAAGCTCAACGGTCGTAGTTTCCGGATCGAGGGTCAGCGCGCCGTGAGTCATGCCTTGTCCCCCTCCATTCCCGCGACTAAGTCGTCCTGTAGTGTTTGAACGACATTGTTAGCGAATATGAACGCCGCACGGGAAAGACCATCAAGGTGACTTACTTGCCAACGAAGGACCTCGAGAAAACCGTGGCGGAGAACGAGAATGACATCCTCAGCGGTATCCGGCTGCTCTGGGCTACCGGAAAGGGTGTGGTTGGAGCCGAGGCCGAAGTCGATAATCACGAGTTCCCAAACTGGAACCCAACGAAAGTGATAGATGTGCTGCTTTCTTGATTTGCAAGAGGTATTGCCATGTACTTAAATTTTTGAAACCCCAGTAGCAAGGCGCTGCTGTATGATATATGTTGTCCTGAGCCTTTCACGTACGGGATTTGTTGAACATTGGAGTGAGGTCGCTCTGCATCGCCGTGGGCCGTGACCGTACTGGAAAAGTCGTTCAACGCCATTCGAACGCCGCGCTTGGTAAGCTGGGTTTGAACCCCACCGTGCACTGGCAAGTGCATTCCTCCGAGCTCTACTCCATTCCACAATTACAGTAAGGATCGATGCCACATACGGTTCTACCCATTACACTGAGAGCGTGTAACTTACAAGCTAGAGCATATTAGGTGGGTGGAGATTTCAGACTATGTTCAAGTCTGTGGCGACAAACTGATCAACACGTTCTTCAGCATGCATGGCGAGATGCGTTCGGCAAACGAGAGTCAGAATTAGCAGGGCACGAAGCTATGCACAAGCATAGTTCACATCTCGGTTTCTCAGGCCATCAAATAGCAACCTCCCAGCGGGTTAGGTTTGAACACCTGCCCTGCCCTAGTTGTGAAGCGCCTTCCCGGGTTACTCCGACAGGTCGGAGACTTTTGATGGTTTGCCACAAAGTATACATCTCAATTGATGACACACGAAAACCGTGCCACTCACGCCGTGGACAGTGGAGGATGTGATGCCCAAAGCTCCATAGAAACAACAATTAAACACATCCCATGTGATCCACACCTCCTTTACAATTTATATTCGCCGTCCCGTACTTGGCGGGCTGCGGAGTCCGGTATAATGAATACTTGCTCGAGCTTTCATTTACCGTTGGGTCCAGGTGTGGCTGGACGGCTGATTGTTTCGTTGGCAAGCACCACATCAATGAGCCACAGACGGCAAGTATTCTCAGAGTTCGTTCGTTCCTGGGGACAGGGCTGCAAAAAGGAGCTTCTACTTCGTCGTTCAACTCAAACATCCTGGTCTGGTTCAAGTGAGAATCTTCCATAGTCCTGGTTCTGCTTCACGATTTTCGGTCATTTACACGCCTCACCCTCTCATTCCACCACCATGCCTCTCGCTGACGTGAGTCTATCCTCATGGACTCTCTTGCTTGTCGCCACCGGCGCAGGCGTTTGGGTGAATAGGGCTCGAAAAATGGCTCGTCTTCCTCCTGGACCAAAAGGTATCATTATATCTGATTATTGATTGATTTCTGGCCAGTGTTAATTCTCTTTCAGGTTTGCCCATCGTAGGAAATTTACTGGACCTCGAAGGGGATGCATTCCATGTACAGTCACGCCGCTGGTCCAAGGAATACGGTAACCAGATCTCCATCGAAGTAGTCTTGCACGTCCACTGAATCGTCATTCCTAGGTTCCGACATCGTCTCCGTGACTACTCTCGGGCATACGACGGTCATCTTGAACTCGGCTCAGGCTGTCAATGACCTCTTCGTTGTTCGAGGATCCAATTACTCCGACAGACCTGACATGCCGATGCTGATTGATCTGTAGGTGGTCTCTGCTCTGAGCCTGCGTGCGAAGTGATAACTCGAATAGGGTCGGTTGGGACTGGACTTTCGCTCTAATGCGGTATGGGCCCCGATGGAAGGAACATCGCCGAATTTTCCATAACCAGTTCGATCTCACTATCAAGGATCACCGAATGATCCAGATTCCAGCCGCGCATGAACTTGTCCGCCTCTTGGAAGAATCACCGGCTAAGTTCCTGGATCATCTTGAGCAGTACGTATGCCTGTCGTCATCACGGATCAGATTGGTACACTCATTTCCGATAGCTACACGGCCCGCATCATTATGAAGCGAGTGTAAGTGCACGCTGAACGCTGTGTTCTCGATGGTAACTGAGCTCGTACACAGTTATGGGTACCACTTGAGTGATGCCATGACTGATCCATTCGTACTCGTGAACAAAGCGGCCTCTGAAACGACGTCGGCTGCAACTGTTCCTGGGACATTCCTGGTGGACACATTTCCATTGCGTGAGTATGTTCACACGTCGTTGCTGCCATCTATTCACCATGTCCCCAAGTCAAATATGTTCCAGAGTGGATGCCTGGGGCCGGATTCAAGAAGACAGCTCGTGAATGGCGCGCGCTACAGGAAGCAGTGGTAAACCGACCCTTCAATATGGTCCAAGAGGAAATGGTATGTTCCTACTGGAAAGGCTCGACAGCGACTTCACTAAGTTCCTATTCTTTAATCCATGAAAGACAAAAGGCACGGCGAAATCATGCTTTGTCACGGATTGCGTCGAAGAACGGATCAACGGTGCTCGCAACTCGCTTGGCGATGATGCGATCAAGAGTATGGCCGCTGTCGTCTACGCTGCAGGTATGAAACCGTGCATTCCACGGGTGTTTCTGGTTAACCCCTGTTGTTGATTTAGGAAGTGACACTGTAAGTCGGGTCCAGGAAAGCTCGCAGACTTGTTCTCAAAAACATTCTCAGAACCTCGCTACGATGACATGTTTCGTCCTTGCAATGGTCCTTCACCCCGATGTTCAAAAACGCGTACATGCCGAGCTGGACTCGGTTCTTGGCGGGGAACGACTCCCTACCTTTGAAGACAAGGAGCGACTTCCATACCTCATGAACGTCTTCCGTGAAGTTTTACGGTGGCTCGTCGTCTGTGCGTCCTTGCGAAATTCAAGGTCGATCCAGCTAACCATATAAATAGTCCCGTTCGGTAGGTAGTTTCCCTCGAACTGTAGATCTGACCGACAATTCAATCCACTTCAGCCATTCCACATCGAGCTACGAACTCTGACACCTACAAAGGGTACTACATCCCAGCCGACGCGACAGTGGTAGGCAATAGCTGGTGCGTCCTCATGTTTCGGCCATTCAGAGCTCGCATTTTACGGACGACATTTAGGGCGCTTTTGCACGATCCCGATGTTTATCCAGACCCAGAGAGCTTCTATCCTGAGCGCTTCGAACAGGAAAACGTACCAGACCCTATCGACTATGCTGCATTTGGGTACGGAAGACGGTGAGTCACCCATGCCGAATGAAGAGATGACCCTCTCACGTCGTCTAGTTCGTGCGCCGGAAAGAGCATGGCACTCGATACCGTCTGGATAGCCATGGCCACGATCTTGTCCGTGTTTTCCATCGACGCGCCGGTGGACGAAAATGGCACGGCTGTGATGCCCGAGATTACGTTCCGGCGGTCCACGATCAAGTCAGTCTACACACGAGTAACGCGAATTTGAAACTTATGCCGTTTGTTTCCAGCCATCCAGCTCCGTTTGACTGCACGTTCAAAGTGAGGTCGTCGACGGCGCATGCTTTGATTCACCAAGAACTAGACTGGGATGCAGTTGGAATATGAGATCATGTAGTAGTGTTGTGGGTCGGGCCTGAAAGCCTGGCCCTAGAACCCCATAGAGCGCCTCAAAGGGTCTAGAACACGGCTTTTTTCTAATATATATTTCCTCGAATTTCGACCGCTACAGCAAGGCCGCCAGCAGTAGTCTGGTGACTCGAACGTTCTACAAGGTAATCCAATGTTGAAGGGTGAATGCGGGCGGTACACACACGAGCTAGAGAGCTAATACAGACTGCGAAATGGCGTGGGCGAAGCCCGAAGCGCTATCTTAGCCGCCAGGGTGAGCTGCGATCCTGAGAAGGAGCCTGCGACGCATGTAGCGAAGTTCTGCCCATAGTACTGAATCGGAGGGGGCTACTAACGATGTTATTCACCCCTGGAGAATTTGACAAATTCTCAGGGAGCTGCTATACGTGTATGGAGTCATACCAGTGGACGCGCGAGGAAACAAGCGTGTGGATGATTCCAGTGGAACACTTGGAGAATTTTTTTGTCCGTATGGAAAGGACCAGTTGACGAAAGAGAGGACTCGGAGCAAAGCAGGAGTCATGCGAAAGACGGTACGACGTTGCGTCGACGCAGGAGCTAGGATGCTTCGAGTCCTGCTGTGCAGGGAAGCGGCGAAAGACAAAGAGCCAAGCCGAAGCCTTCGCTTACTCACGCGCGGACTATGCTCTAGGCAGTTCACACGTGCAGCCCAGGCCACCATTAGTGTTGGCATTTGTCTATTATTTTTTCGTAGCGAATGATACTGCGGATATTCTACCGTTCAAGACCAGTCTGCTTCGAGATCGACACAACGTCGTCGTCCGCCCGGGTGCCTTCGTGGAGTGTCGCTGACTGAATCCCAATTTGAGTGGCTAACGCGACGTCGCTCCCCGGCGCATCGCAGTCGCTGCTCGTACGCGTGAGCTCATGCGTGCCCAGGTTCATCATCATACATACCCTGAATCGGTGGGTTAGAGATAGCGGAGCGATCTCACCGCCCTAGATGATACGATCGTGCTGAAATTCATCAAGGTCTGACAGTCCTCGCAAGTCTGACGATGGCGGAAATGCATGGGATACCTTACAGTGATGGCTACCGCGCGCTCGTCAGCATGTAGTGCACACACCACGAGCCACTGACTTACAATCATAGGAAAGGAGAATCATTTTAGCTGGATTACGATTATATCACGAGAATACCGAACGGAATTCGATCTTACGGGCATCACCAAGCAAAACAGAAACCTAAAGATGACAATGAGAACACGGTACCGGGTGGGGAGTAAGGATCCATACCGTTGGAGGGATATAGGCTATCACTGCTACAGCAAAATACAAAATACCTTATGTGCACAAACACCCCTTCAAAGCAGATTTTGATCGTTCTCTTGACAGTCCCACAACCGACAACACGAACACAAGGAGGTCATAGATCGTGACTGAAATACATCGAATAAGCACAACACCACTGGCAGTTTGGACGTAATTATTTCAACCCACTGTATATGAGGGCCGCAACGTCCATTTGCGGATACTTGAGACAAACACCATTGTTGATGTCCTGACATCCACCGCCACTTCCAAGGAAAGAAGGCGTTAGCTGGGGGAAAGATTTTGAAGACGCACACGTACTGATCACCGCCAGGGTCCACTGTCCCAGTGCAAGCAACGAACCCAACAGGAGTCCTTCCAGATTACCCATCTACGCCAGGCGTAAGACGCAGGTCAGCTAAAACTATCCAGACCCACGTGCGAATCATGAAAGTTGTTGAGGAGCATCCAAGCGCAATGTTCCCTGATGCCTGTCGTGAACAGCTTGTCAGCAAAACAGATTGATACGGAATTGTGAAAGTGTCGCTCACTGTTATCGTCAATGCTCCAGCTGTGTGGCCGGATCAGCTGCATGGAAAAATAGGGATATGAGAACTAGACTGACGTAGACAAGCGAGACCTGGTGAGTATGAGCTTGTCCCGGCTGCGCTGTGCATGGAACAAATGTACCACATCCACAATCAAGGCGCATAAATACTTACAGCAGAATGAGGAACAGGAGGAGGCAGATTCGCCCAAGAATGTAAGGGATCTTTACCAATCATCATTTCGGCTGAACCAACAAGATATGGATTCTCACCAGTGACGAACGGAAGGCTAAACACCCAAAAACGAGTGTATATTCAACATGAAGTGAATGGAGGTATTCCCACCTAGATAGTAGACAGCAATGTGAGCCGGTTTGTTCTCTTTATCGAAGAGAACAGCATACCCAAAGATCCCCAACAATAAAAACACGATATTCGAACGTAGAGCGACAAAGTCGGGTTGTGCAGATGGGCCTTCCAACTGGCCCATCTTTCCGGTGTGCGGTCACTGGCAACGCAGGCTAGTACGAGTGCTGGCAGGGACTCGGAAATTGATCTATGCATAATATTGCGCATCAGCGGCATCACATTTATGGATCGTTGGTTGCGGTGTTTCAGGCTAGTCTGGTTATGAGGTTGCCGCGTTGAGAGGTACGCCGTCGATAGAGTTTGCCTATCAACGCGGCAACCTTATTAGAGTCAGTTTGCAGCATCGAGCCGTGCAGTTCGTTCGTTGAGGATAACCTCACATTGAGGTTGGTGTGATTGCACGAAGGCCTGTATCCCCTTGGGCTTTGAGAAGTCGCGAGACCTTGTAGACTTGATGGAGAGCCTTGTGTATACCTTTTACACAGTTACTGAGCGTCTGGCGGGCAATCTGTGGTGCGACGTTAGGTTGCTCAGCCTGAGGACCTTAGGTGACTTGCTCACCTTGTGGGTGGTAGAGCCGCCTGGATGGACTTGTGAGGTCCTTGACAGCAAGCTCTATCCAGGTCTCATATTCCGGATACTTGGTAGAAGCCCTCTGTCCTCGCTGGCCCACCATCGCCTGCGACCGCACTACGCTACGTGATCATTATGTTGAATGCACAACAGAATGATCGTATTTGAAACTCCGCGTCGGCATCCACTCGGCGGCCAGCTTCACGATCACGATAACAGTACTACGTCTCCGCTCATGTTTGCAAAGTACGAGAACTAGTACTATCGCGTACAGTAGGTTCGTCAGTCGCGTTGGTTCGTCAGTCACACAAACATCACAGGGTGTCACACCCAAAGTATTCAGACTCCGATGGTCTACTTGTATCGTAGTGTGAAATCTCCGTGTAGAAATTCAGAGTCAGCCCAAGCTCAGCCGCGGCACCATTCGGCGGGTGACATGAGAGTGACGATTTGGCGTGACACCCCACCTTCTGCTATCTCAGTCATTTCTGCTCCGAATTTGCTCGTTCGAGCTCGGAAAGCATTAGAATTAATCATATATGCTATGAAGTAGTGTGGACTACAAAGGTGATCGTGGTGTTGTGTCTTTTCAGAAAGTGACGAACCAAGGCGACTGACGAACTTACCGTACGCGATAGTATTTCTTGGAGTGCCGAAAAGTGAGTAGGTGCCGGTTCAGGGGTAGGTGATACTAGTGCTGCACACACTGGCATGGGTCACATTCAACAATTCGGAATACGGTACTGGCAGCACACGGAACTAAGTATCCTCAGGTACTTGGGTGCGAGGTATCCGCGATTCTATATACCAATTTGGTTGCTGACACCTAGGTTAAAAAATGTCATTCAGTCAAAGCAGCACATGGAAGGAAGCGCCAAACCTTGTTGGCCTTCAGCAACGCGATGCCCTCCGAGATACCGTTCAAGCCACCGGGCTTCAAGGTCACGGGGCTAGGCTTCAGCTTTCCTTCTTCGAGCCAACGGCTTATGGCCCTATATGCGATCCGGACAATTTCATAATCACTCTGGGCGGCCTACAATGCATCCAGCACCATCCATGAAGTAACAGAAGCAACAAAGGTGTGCATATGACGAACTGGGATGCTTTGAGACACCGGTGTGGGTTCCCTGTTGTATATTGAATTGATCGAAACAGAATAATATTTCACAGCTGGATCCTTTGCAGCTGGATCGATGGGGAGGACGGTGGCTACCTTCCTCTGTCCGTGAGGTTTCGCTTTGAGCACCTCGCTGGCGAGACGGACAGTGTCCTGCACAGAGACGGCGTCAAACGCAAAGTCGACCCCAGAAGCGCCAGCAGCTTCCAAAATTTGCCGGAGTGCATCGGGGGCGTGGTAATCGATCACGCTAGACACACCAAGCGAGCGGACGAGGTCAAAGTTTCTTGGAGAGGCAGTTGCGATGACGCGCAGCCCAACAAGGTTAGCGAATTGGCACGCATACATGCCAACGCACGCTGAATTCATGTAATGTATGAACGATTTGGATAGGACACTGATGTGAGGATCACGCACAGGTCCCGCCACAGACAAGTAACGTTTTTCCCGATTCCGCCTGTCGTGGAAAACCAACCAGACGCTGCAGGCCGACCACCGCCGTCGTCCCTGCGAGAGTAAGCGTAGAAGCTTCCTCAAAAGACACTTTGTTGGGTATGTTGATCAGGAGATCGGAGCGTGTCGCCAAGTACTGTTGGAACGCGAAATTCCTCTTATCGAAACCAGGACGCACTCTTCCCGCGACCTTATTCATCGGAAGTCAAGTATTTTCTGTTTGGTACGACCCCCGGGTGTGTAGACTTACCCTGTCGCCGACTGATACGTCGTGGGAGCCTTTGCCGAGCGCGATGACTGTTCCAGAGAAGTCATTACCAGCGCCATTTCCGGGCTGCGCTACTCCGAACGCAACAAGTTTCCCTGTGAAGCAAGAGAGAATGAGAAGGTGAGCGTCGAATTAACACCATGATTGTGGCGTAGCAGACGAACAGTCAGTAGGATTAAGCGCCACGGCTTCTACTTTGATCAACACTTCGCCAGGATCAGGAACCGGGACAGTATGCGTCCTGAGGGTGTATGTTGGTACGCGGCTCGCGATAAACAATGCAAGTTGAGAGGATGGCAGGGACATTGTGAAAGAGTGGAGAAGACGGTGTATGCAATCGTGCTATGTGTACACGTGAGTTTCTAGATGATCGTGGTGCTTACCACTTTGATGTGATTATGATACATGATTACAGTTGGCCCTGAATCAAGTTGGTCGTCGGGCGTCAGTATGAAGGCCGGGCGGGCGTCTTGGTCAACGCTTACCTCAACCAGCATTACTAGAAAATACAACGGGCGCGCTGTGAGCGGACTGCGATCTCGATCGCAAGCCTCGCGGGAGGTTGATGCTGGTCGCTCGAAGATTGAGTCGATGCTTGGTAACAAGCTGGAGTGTTGCGGCGATATCGGTGTAGTAGTCATTTTCCTTTATCCCTTTCTCACACACGCACCGCAGCCTCTCACAGGCTTAAATCAGAGAAACGAGGAGTTCTAGAGATGTTCCGATCAACAACTTTTTGAAATTCTAAGCTGTTCGTGTTGAACCAACATCTTCACAGTGTGACACAAACTTTTTGACTACGGTGAGCCAATTGTCCCATTGCCTACGGCGTCTCTAATGCCTGCCGCGCACTCGTGCGGTGCGATTATTCATTGCACTAGTATGAGTTTCGTGTTCTTCCCACAAAGGTCACTTTGAACCGATCCATGATAGCAAGGCGACTCTAAGTTCGAGCTTCCGTGGCATTGGTAAGTAATAAACTCTATGAACGTAAGGTACAAGGCCGACTTTCAGAAGCGCCAACCTCCGGCGAGGTCCATCACATTATCGGGATCATATATTTTCCTAATCTCCCTCAACCGCTGCAGGTTGTCGCCATACATATCCTCCAGTGGGGTTCCGACGATAGGCAGGTTCGGGTACAGGGACGCGTGTGCGAGCGACTGTCCTTCTGCCTCGGCATCGTCGCGAACTTGGCGAATGGTCTGACGCAACGCACTGTGTACGGCCTCGTCCGCTCGTTCCTCGAACCACGCAAAGGCGATGTTGAGCGGATAGTGCACGACGGAACGGTCTGCAGGCCATGCTGAGGGCGCTCCGTGGCTGAAGTAGTCCGGAAGAAACACCTCGACGATATAATCGAAGAAGTGGCCCGAGTGATTCTGTTCTAGGTAGCTCCCCCAAAACTATTGGGTGGCCATCGTCAGCAAGTACTCTTTGCACGTGTGCAAGATGGGCTGACCTTGGTTTCATTTGCAATCTTTCGCAGAATCGATGGCGTCCAGCGTTGTATCGGAGCTACCCCTTGTATCCTGTGTAGACTGTCAACGTTTCGTAGTAGAATAGCTCGCTGACCAAACGTACCGCCGGGGCGTGTTTCTAGGTTGACCCGCATCCAGAAGAGTCGCGAAAGACATCGTGGACACCTGGGAAACAGTATTATTGATGGCGAAGACCTCGTCAAACATGCCAACAGGTGGTTCTGGTGCGTTATAAAATAGGATTACGATCGCGGACATCTGAATTTTGGTCAGTAATGCACATGGTTCTGTTGGTAGAACATACTGATCCCTCGGCATATTCGTATATGACGTTCATCGTCGCCTTGACGTCTCGAACATTGTCTGCGAAATGAGCGATGGCGTTGTTGGCGTGCTCGATCTCAGATTCGGGAACGATGACTGCGCCTCCCTAAGAAACTCTCAGCCAGTTCTTTGCTTGGGATAAGGTCGACTTACCCATATGTCGCTTTGCGGGATCACACGAAGAGTAAATTTGGTAACCACGCCCTGTAAAGGGTAAGCAGTTGGCAGAATGACTCAACCGGCAGGACACACGAAGTTGTTGAATCCTCCCTGCTCGTGGGGTGAGTTTGGGTCGAAATCACACTGACAAAGACTCTGACACACCTTTAGTCCGAAGAAGAGATCGGGGTTAGTATCTTCAGATGCGACTGTGACCGTGCCGTTGGGCAACACTATCTCGCATGACACGAGGGTGTCGATGGTTAGACCATGCTCATTGGTTGTCCATGATAGACCTAAACCGCGATCAGCACCACGTTCCATAAGTCCCCCAGAAGTATTACCTCCTCCCAATATAAAACCCCCTACGCCAACGTCGTTCACACGGCCTCCGACGACGCTGTATCCTTTCGGATTAAGGAGTGCATACACGTCGTTCCAACGTAGGCCAGCTCCAACCTCGATTGTGCCTTCTTCTTCATTATGCTGGAGAGAATTAAAACGTGACATAGAGATATGGACCCCCTCCGTAGAGGAGAAACCCGGGTTCAGCGCATGACCACCTCCGGATATCTACAACCCCTATAAGCGGCGAACCTCTGACACGATGAAATCACCTACGGCAAAAGGTGTGTTGGTCCAGCCAAGAAGTTGAAGCTACGACAATGGCTTGTAAGGCGATCACAGGTTACGATACGGATGTGACATACTATTATCCCCAGGTCTCGAGGGCTTCCAGGAACAACCGAACACCCGGACTGCTTCATGCTCGAGGGCGCCCAATGGTGAATGTCGGTATTGTAATCGGACGTTTCTTGCGAACAACACGTCAGCTAACCCTTGGTCCAGCTACAGGGAACATGGACTAACCAGGCCAATGCACGGCAGATGCAGCTGATATGGATTGGTTGATGACTTCGCAAACAGGATTACCATTGAAATCGACGCTTCTCTGCAATGTCGGAGCCAAGAATAGAGAGTTAAGAGCATCAAGGGGCCCACGAAAACCCGTGGTGAAAAACATGACAATGAAGACACCGAGAGCAAGACTTTCTGAGAGAGAGAGCGTCATGACTGCTAATGGAAAAAAAAGCGCGCGCGAAGGGATGTATGAGGCAAAGTGAGTAGATATCCAAGTCGGGAGGCACGCACATGATAAGTTCGCGACCTCGGGCGGTTCTCGGAGTCATCGTCCTTGTTGGTACCTTGCAGATAGACTTGGAGGACCCAAGTCCGTCGTTACTCCGTTTGTCAGCTTTGGAATGGCCCGCTTTCACCGGCGTCGTCGACTCCGGGTACTAAACTGGATGAAACATCACAGCCATCTGCGCGTTGGGCTCGTATCAGAAAAGTGCTCCTTTGAAGGGTTAATCCAGTGCGTCAATTAGTAGAGTACAAGTAACCAGCTACCAAGTTGGGAAATTCTGGATGTGAACGATTCTTGTATCCCCAGCGAGTATATCATGGGACTAGGAGGACAAACGGGGTTTGCAGCATCCCGGGAGCGACAACGAACCAGTTGACTGCGGTTTGCAGTGCATGATCTCGTTGAGACTTGGAAAACGTTGCATCCTAGTCGCCGATATACACACAGACTGGTACCTGGCTGCAAAGTGGCATCAAGACTTCATATATCACGGAGTCTCACCTTTCTTGTACATGTGCGCAGCGCACCACTGTAGTCATGGCTTCCGCCATTCCATTGCGGTCCGCTCGAGCAGGTTGTCATCGATCACACCGGTGAAATAAAGGAACCCGTGCTGCAGGGCACCTTTTGGGATCACTTAGAAGGCCAATCACCCAATGAGAGGGCTCGCCTAGTTGCAAAAGAGTTGTTGGGGATCAATTACCATTGATGGATGTTGATGCGGCACAGAGCGCCCGGGGGTTCCCGTGATCGGAGCGTAGTCGGGCGCGGGAATCAGGACCATAGGTACGTCCTTACCAACGAGATGTGTTCAGCAACCTTCCAATTCGTACAAGGCAGAATGATTGGGCTATCATCGCATCCACAATTTGAGTGGGAATCTGTTCCACAACTCTGAGTCCCGTCGCCAGTGAGCCCAGCGTTCTGTGCGGATCAGATCCCGACTCCTCCACACTACTGTACCATTTCGATTGATTCGTCTGTCACGCGTCACACGGGGGTTTGACGAGACGAAATTTGCACCCGGTCACGCGTCACAGGGCCTGATGTCGAATAGGTTTTCTGGGTGCGTCTG
>JBBPRK010000620.1:0-19881 GCA_038093075.1 Boletus patriciae
ATATATATCTGTGCTTCAGATCGATACACTGCAAAACCTAGGTGGCGTGAGGTGAGCAAATTGATTGAGAAATCATAGGTTCGGAAGGCACACACGGCAGGACAGAATGTGTGGGACAAGATTGACTATAGAACAGTTTGTGACTCGTACAGGCTGAATGATGGTGTGACACGCGACAACGTGAGGCGGTGGTTGCCCAGAGGTCCTGGAAGAGTCCGGTTCACATCTCAACGAACACCCTGACCAGATACGAAAGAGCGTACTCTCAATCTCAGTTCTCCAAAGGACTCATGCAGGTTGTGGCAGCTTGCTTCACTGATTGCAGCTCTGAACAAGCTGGAACTCCGCTTCTACGGGTGTAGGATTGTCAGTCCACCCGGTAAGACTGACGTAAATGGATATACCTGATAAGCAGATCCACAGGTAGTGGAGTCGAGTCACAGGTGATCGGACAGAAAATTTGAGCAGACGTGGGGAATTGAGAAGAAAGATATCTAAGATGGGCCTCGTGAGCTCGTGAGGCGCTGACCCGCCCTTCCCAATTGGGCAAAATAATCAGTGGCTGTGTATTTGTACACCACAGCCACTTCAGCTCAGCCTTCGGGCCATAGTACGGACTTGCTGTGGATCCACTGTTCGCCAAGCCTCCGGCCTCAGCGAATAACAAAATTACACTAGCATTCGGACAGAAGAGCAAGTCATCCGGGTAGGTTGTAGTAATTTCAGGTGCCAGTCAAGTTTCACTGCGTCAAATATCGTGCAGAACAAAACTACACACGGAAGTCCCCTCACTCAGAGGTTGCTAAACTGCATGTACCGCATCGTTCTGGGTACCTTTTGCGCCTGCGCTGCAGTGACGATATAACTCGGAACTCGGCGGGCGGGCCATGCTGGCATGACAAACCAAGAGGGGAATCGGAACATTCTGACTCAAGGGGCAATGCTACCTTTTGAACGATACCGGTGCACCGGGACGCTCGCCTCAAGTAAATAGCCGATGACAAGGAAGCATGGTGCGTCCGGGCTAATGATATGTTATGTCATAGGGAGTGCATACCTCACTACACTGGGGGTAAAGTCGAATGAATTCCATGTTCATGTTGGATAACCGTATGCAATTTCTTTGTCACGCCCGAAAACGATGTTGAAGGAATCAACCAGATGAGCGGTTTCGTGAACGCAATCTCCTGATTGTGAAGTGATAAGACAATTTACTCGGCGGTTGAAGTGCGCACGTACCCCAATGAAACATGTATCATCCCTTCTGCACACCAACCCTTGTCGGGAAGGATTCGACGTATCGTAACCAAAGAAGTGCACGGTGAGCGTTCATTCTTTATTTCGTCCTCTTCCGGAGAAGTTGAGTGGGTGAACGACGTTGGCACTACCATGAGATCCAGCCTAGTATGCTGTCTTCGAAGAACCTACAGGAAATTATCAATGGCCCGTTGTCGTCGGTATCTGAGGTATTGAGAGTGCCTCTATGCGTTGTCGAAGCACAGTTCTTGCGCGCAGACGAGGTATGCGGATTCGCTCAGCTGGCATGTATAACCCATATTCTCTGTTGTGCAGGCGGCCGCAGGGAATTGTCGCAGGTCCTTCGATTCACCGTATTCTGCAGGTATTCGTCTTTCTGGCACATGACGACTTTGCATGCATTGAAATATTTTAAAGGGGGGACTAGGGGACTTCTGGGGTTCGTACTTTTTGATGACCCCGTTGTTATATTCGAGCTGGACGAGGGATCCTTGTGGGATGGGCTCGAGGCGGGGATATCCATGTATCTCCCGCACAAGAGGGCCGAGTGGTCGTTACCCGATGTTTTTGAAATTCCCCCGACGGGTGATCTCTAAAATGTTCCCGCTCGTATCTGGCTTACGTTCTGCTAGGATTCTCGCCGCCCGCCTGGTCAGCATGTACTTGGGGTTTGGCTCTCGCAAGGGACCCCAAACGCTCCATCGGAAAGGTCTGATGTTAGCTCTGGTACAGGTATTCCTGCCCTTGCGGACAGAACGTTTATCAAGAGGGAGAAAAACGACCGGACATACAAGATCATAACGAGAGAGTACACGGCTACCGGGCACTGTGGATACACCTGCCTTGGAGATAAATATCAGATTGGCGACGAGAATGGACAACCTCTGAGCGGCCTCGTTAGGGAGCACTTGCGAGGCGGGTATCGATATACGGGGCAAAACGATGCGCATTTCACATTTTCTGGGGCAGGAACCCGCCGTGTCAGAACAGATGCTCTAGACCAACAACGGGTTGCTGCGTCCAGATAGCGAATGCCCCGCTTCACTGAGCAGACATACAGTCGATCGTGTGCATTTGGAATGCCCACCTATTCTTGGATCGATATCACCCCGCCATGTATCTATACCTCAACCCATGCTTGACACGCACTCCCACCCTGCAGAGTCTACCATTTGGATCACTCGTAACCATCATTCCAGCTCCATGTAGGCGAGACACTGCAGAGCTCCATGCATACCGTTCGGCAAGGAATCGATCCGGCTTGCCCGACTTCGTGGCCCACACCCCAATCTATCCGCCCTATCGCTTTTCCATTGCTTGTCGTATCTCCTCTGTCCCCTGTACAGTCGCTGGTTCGTTGGCCAGTAAGCTTCTCGTTCATTTTCGCCGTCGCCTGCAACAGTAGCTGGCTTTGGCTTTATTATCGGGGTGGGGCAGCATGTCAAGACTATCTGTGGACACTGAATGACGTCCGGTGTCCAAAGGGTAAGCACACAGCCTACTACACTCTCGTTCCCGTCGACTAATCTCTTCTGATAGGGACACCTACTCCACGACGATGCGTAGATTAAGCGTTTGGGTTGGGAGGGTGTCGCTTCGGGGTCGAGTGTTACCCTCTAGCTTGCATGGGCGCCTTCTCAACGCGCATGCGGAAGGTGTAAGAAGAATGATGGGAGAGCCGGAGGGGAAGAAGTTCTTGTCTGTTTCGGGGCAACAAAGGCCGGAAATGCAAAACGTATCTCATCCCCCCGCTGTTCCTGCTCCCCACGGCTCTATCCCCTCGTCGATATCTTGCGCCGCCTTGATACAACTGCAACTGTAGCATCTCCTGTGCGACGACAAGGCCGGTGTTCCTTAGCCAGCTTGTTGGCCTTGCTGCTGAGAGGACTGAGCATGGTAAACCAGTGTCACAATAGGCGGGGTCAGATCGAGCGATCTCTTGCAGATGATATAAGAGCGCCCAAAGTGTCGAAAGCCAAGCCCGGTCACCTTTGCAGATGCGTCCGGGGGGTCGAGATGACGCGTACACGCACGCCGGAAATGAGTTGGGTGTCTGATGAGATAGCCGCAAAGGTTGATTGGGTTTCGCGGTTTACAACATTGACCACGGGGAATTATCCCGGTCACGGGAGGGTTGAGATAGTGCGTGCCCAGAAATCTAGTGTAGATACGAACGGTGACTGTCCGTGAAATGGTACTACGATGTGCAGGATGAGGTCAGAACGACGACTTGGAGCATGTAGAGAGATAGAACAACGTATAATCAATGATATCGACCACGGCAGGACGGCCACGCCGGGAGCGGACCGAGGAAATGACAGGGCGAGAAACTGACACTCCGAGCCACGACAGCAATGACAAGGGTTCGCGGTCCAACGCGTGGTGCACGCACTGCCCACCAAAGCAAAAATGAAAGCAAGAGATGCAGGAAGAAGTGAATGCGAAGGAGTGTCGTATACCGAGAGCAGATCGTTAAAGCACATCCAGGGTCCGCACGCTGTCTACCAGCTTGTTTAATATCGCAGACGTGATCTCTTCTACCTGGACAGTGATCAGACTCTCCGCAGCCACCCTCCTATATGCCGCCACATTGCTGAGGTTCGGCGTGAGCAGTAGCGCACCAAATGGTTGTCTCAGTCGAGCGATCACTTGGAGCGCTCGCATCTGCTTGTCCGTCTGCGATAACGATGAAGGGGGTCGGAGAGACGCTGCATCTCGAGCAAATGTAGTGGTCCGTGCACCAAGTGGCCCCCCAAGGCGAGCAACGAGCCGTGCTGCTCGCGTTTGCGGGGCAGCAGGGCCAGGGAAAAATGGCAATTCGCCTAGTATCGAAACCCGGTCGTCGGTATTCTCTTCGGGTATCGTCTCTGGTACACTCCCCACAGGCTGTCGGTCGAGGAGAAAGTCAATCCAAGGATGAATGAGGTACAGAGAGCCGAATCGAGAGAGATCCTCCTCGGTCTTGATCTCCGCAACCCCGACAGCTGTCTGTGCGCGGAAGACATGTCCCGACCCGCTCCGAGAGGCAGACAAAGGCCCGAGTTTGAAACCGAGGCATGGCAGTTTCATCCGCTGTCCAACGAACGACGGTACAGGGAGGTCATGGAGTCGATCATACAATATCATGATTGGGGACAAGTTGAGTGAAGAACTCCGCAATCTGGCCGCTATCCCGTCCATTTCAGCACGTTCGAGGGCCGGCAGGATGTGCGTTGTTGGCAGTTGGTCGAACACCGCAATATTGGCAGGTAGGCAGCTGTTGAAGCTGCCAGAATGTCCAGTCCATGCAAGGATGCTCGTATCTCCCGAGCTCGTGAGCAGCTGTGCCAAGAATCGTCCGAGTGCCTTGTCCCCCTCGCCATATACTGGCGACAACGGATCGAGTGTGATTACCTGATGATGTCAACGAGACCGGCTCCCCATGAGGTAAGAACGATGTACCTGGTTTGCATCGTCTAGAGCCTGCTTCCAGGATCCCGTCGCCACACGTGCCTTGCTTTGCTTGGTGAGAATGCCTTGCAGGGAGGGGGGATTGATGGACAATGCCGTCGAATAGTGGGAGATGGCCTCATCATATCGCTGGGCATCCACTGCTGTATCTCTTAGGCGCTCCAGTCTCTTGCAGGAACGCTGCCTGAAGTCTAACAGAAACTGGTACGTCAGCGACGACGCCAACGGAATGCGCAACCTACCACGAGCCCATTCCGAGTGTTCACCATGCAGGCCCGTCTCTCCTCCTAATTCAGTCGTCATTTGGTGGAAACACTCGGCCGCATCCGTCACGCGGTCTGTCGTTTCGAGATGGTCGCAGAGAGCCCAATAAATCGTGAATCGCGGGGTTGTAAACTCCGGGACAACGGAGTGTCAGGCGAACAGGGGGCATCAGAACAAAAGGGGGTACTCACATTGACAGCGGAAACCAGGGCATCTCTCCACGAACCACCTGTCAATTTTGATTTTGCCCACTCCCTCAAGATCGGCGTGGGGGACGGTGAATGGAGGGTTGTGTCACGATCGCTCTCGGAAGTAGAGAGATATCGGTTCAAGAAATCTGGAAATGGTGAATGTATAGCGGAGGAACGGGGTAGCATAACTTGCCAGAAACCCAGGTAACGATGGGTCCCGTCATGTAGACGTCTTTGTTTGCTATATCCAATAGAGACTCGCCTGCCTCCTTGATGCGACCGGCGGCATACAGGGCTTCACAAAAACGCTGTCGAATTGTAATGTCCAAGTCGTCGAAGCTCCATCCAGATATCTGTCAAAGATCGCAAGTCATTTCGACGGGCTGCAATATAGCCACCGGCGAACTTACCAGTGACACCACCGAGAGTGCCGGACTCCCGTGGGATCGCATTTGAGCTCGTGCACGCTCAAACGATTGTGTTGCACCATCGTAGTCGCGACTCTCCATGTGCGAGTCTCCAAGGAGAAGGTACATATATGCCTGTCAGAAACGTCAGTGGTAATATTCACCGCGTGGTAGAGCGTGTGCACGTGCCTGAACTACGTGGCAGATTGAGTTGAACTGCACGGTATCGATGAGGTCGTCTACACGGGATATCGCGTCGTCATGCTCTCCTGCCATAAACACGACGATAGCCTGGGCAATATGGGCAGCTGAGGGCAGCCAAGTTGTGTGCATGGGATACACACCTTGATTAAAAGAAGAAATGTGACGTTTGTTGGATGGAAGCGCACGAATGCGATGTCGCAGGTCCGATATGCCTTGTGCTTTTCCCCGTTACCGACAAGGGCTACACTCTTCGCAACGTAGCCAATGACGGATGGTTGAATTTTGATCGACTTGAAGCAATTTAGTGCCAGCACGTGGGAGAGCAAAGCAAGACACACTTGTGTAGCATCGGCGATGGCAGCATCCCACTGGCGCAAACGTGCTCTCACGAGAGCTCGACTAGCGAATGCATGATAACTTGGATTCCGAGAGTCGTGGATTACTGCGGTCAATAATGTTTCCACGTTTGCGAGTTGATTGTGCTTCCAAGAATTGAGCGCAGTGTCGTCGATCTGAATGTCTGGTTCGTGGAATGTGGGGTGTAGACTTGACAAAGGAATTGAATGCTACGGAAGAATGATCGGAGCAAGAGAGTTATTCGAATGCACCACAATCCAACGGGACAGTATACTCACAGCGATGGTGAACAGACTATTAATGGTGATTTTCCCGCTTCCACCAATTGCGAGAAACCGATCGTCTGGTGAGAGTGCGAATGAATCTATGTCTTCAGAGTGTTGGATGAGACCAAGCTGGATGTGTGTCGCCGTATCCCAAAATGTGACGGCACGCCGGGTTGAGTATGCGATGAATTTCCCATGCTTTGGTAGAGCGATGCACAAGGAATAGTTGTCAAGCCATTCCGAGACTGCTGACCCTGTGGATGCTTCGAATTGCTTGATTTTGCTGTCGGATAAGACAAAGAGGTAGTTGTTGAACCAGAGGAGACTAGTCTTGCACCACGAGGAGACTGTTGCTCTGGTGTTCACGAGCAAGCGGCCATTGCCGCTATCCCAGACTCGAACGCAATTGCGAGCGGCTGTCGCGATCCGATCGCCTCCTGGAGAATACTTGGCTGTTGTCACCCATTCATCGTGTTGGAGTGTTTGTACTCGTTCGCGGGTTGCAATGTCCCAGATAGTGGCAGTGCTGTTCGCCGACGCAGAGACGAGACGAGACGAGTCGGGCGAGAAATCGACTCCGTTGATTTGGTGGTAGTCCTCCTTGCGCGAGAAGACTTTTTCGTATGTCTTTGTGTCCCACACAAACACCTCACCCAACCATGTCCCCGCTGCGATCCATCTGCCATCCTTGGACACAGCGAGACACTGGGCATACTTCGCTTCCAGTGTTGCCACCTGTTTGCCGTCTTTCACTCGCCACACTCGAACGCCCCCCCAGCCACCGTCGACGAGATACTCGCCATCCGCTGCAAATGCCACTGCCCGTATGTCGCTGCCGGCGTTGATTTCGGTGGGCAGGGAAGCCTCTTGGCCAACGGTTAGCACAAATGCAACCCATTTCCCCAGGACGCACCGGCCATTCTCGAGGACATGGTCATCAGCAACACAACGTAGCAGAGCAATGAAGGGAGTCAAGGAACAAGCCGTCGCTCTCTATGCCCATCGCCCTTCATTGATGTGGATCAGTGCACACGTTCCATCCTCGTGTTTTCGGTGTTTGTTCACGCGGGCCGCGTTTCCACCGACGGATCGTTCCTTCACCAACTTGGCCGTCAGGACAACATGCATAGGATCAATTGTCTGCGAAGCCGACAATTCGCCATACCGCGCACTTCAATACCAGATATATATGCTCTAGGCAAATCACGGATTTCTGCATCCAGATACCGAATGTCCTGCTCCACTGAGCAGACATACAGTGGATCGTGTGCATTTGGAATGCTCACCTGGTTCACAACTTGAAGTGGGTTCTTGAACCGATATCACCCCTGCGATGTACGTATATCTCAACCCATGCTTAACACGCACTCCCACCCTGCAGAGTCCACCGATTGGACCACTCCTAATCATCATTCCAGCTCCACATAGGTGAGACACTACAGCACTCCGTGCACACCGTTCGCGAGCAAGGAATTCATCGGGCTTGCCCAACTTCGGTGATGTATACCCCAATCTACCCGCCCTATCGCTTTTTTCATTGCTTGTCGTACGGCCTCTTGGTACAGACGGCGGCGAGAATGAATGAGAAGCCTACTGGTTACGACTTTTGCAATTGGGGTAGGTCAGCGTGTCAAGACTGTCGATGGACACTGAATGACGTTCATTCGTGGTGTGTCCAAAGGGAAAGCACACAGCCTAGTTGACTCTCGTTCCCGTCGAGTAATTCCTTCTGGTAGGGACACCTCCACAACGATGGGTAAATTAAGGCGTTTGGGCGTCGCTTCGGGGTTGGCCGTCGCCCTCTGGCTTGCATGGGTTCCTGCAGTCGCTTTCTCAACGTCCATGCGAAAGGTGTAAGAAGAATGAGTGGGAGAGCCGGAGGGGAAGTCGGACCGTGGAGCAGGGGGCGCTGACGATTGAGACAAAGGCAGCGGTGTCAAGACATTGCATACACTCATTAGTCTGTAATCCTATTCACTGTTGCCAGTACTCTGCGCGCCGCTACTCGCTGGAGGGAGACTTGCAACGAGATTTGAGCGCTTTGTTATTTCCTTTTTCATGCACCTCTCACTCGGGTGCAGTTGTTGATGCCCTCGTACTTTTCGTCGCGGTTCCCTCGCAAAGACAACCCGGATGCTACATCCCAGTCGCACAGTACCCCGACTGTTGTCGACACGAGTCCCATCGCCAGTCTTGGCTCGACACGCTACAATGACACCGTCGCGCCAGCGACAGACTACTGTCTCGTGTTCGCCCTCGGGGCTGCGTCAGGCGCTGGAGCATTACTCGCATGGCGTCGCTGGGGAATGAGGCTCTCAACCGCACAGTGGGTCACCCCAAACGAACTCGCGCGACTCCGACGCGGCGTAGTCACCAGGTAAGACCCCGCTTTCACGCCCATCACCAACCCATTGTCGCTGCCACCGCCGTCCTGAGCTGAGTCGTTACGGAAAAACCATCATTGGCACAGCGTCGGGGACGCGGACGACTTTCGGCTGTATCACACCCCAGGGCTCGGTTGGCGATGGCCGCTCAAGATCAGGCGCGTACCGACGAGGCGGAAAGGTGGGTTACCCTATCACTCCTATTCTATCCCTCGCGACGATGCGGTGTTGTGTAGTGATAGATTTGAAAAGACGTATCGTTCGCTTGCTACGCCTGATAGTAATAGAGACTCGATCGTCATGACAGGGTCAACCATCACGAGAAAGGGACACACGGTATCGACGATTTACCTCAGAGACGGGCTCGCTACCTGGCCAAGTCCGTCCGGCCGCAGCCCCCAAGTCACGGACGATTGATCCAATCGACGGCGACACAGGACGTCGAACGCTCGACCCATCTCACGCTTCAAGTTGAAAAACGCGTGTATGAAGTCATCCACACGGCCTATCGCGCGTCAACCTCGGATGCGGGCCCTTCGCAAATCGAGGCTATCGCCGTGCACTGTCGAAAGCCAAGCGCGGTCACATTTGCAGCTGCGTCCGGGGTCGAGATGACGCGCACACACACGCCGGAAACGAGTTGGGTGTCTAGTGAAAAGGTTGATTTGGTTTCGCGGTTTGACGTTGATAACGGGGATTTACAGGAGGGTCGAGATAGTGCGTCCCAGAAATTCAGTGTACATACGAGCAGTGACTGTCCGTGAAATGAAATGATACTACGATTTGCAGAATGAGATAACGACGGGTCGGAGCATGTGGAGAGACAGAACAACGCATAATCAATGATATCGACCACGGCAGGACCGAGGAAATGATAGGCGAGAAACTACAACTACGTGACGAAACAATACTCACGAGAGCAACGACAAAGGTTCGTGGTCCAACGCGTGGTGCACGCAATGCCCACCAAAGCAACGATGAATGAAAAGAAATGCGGGAAAGTGAACGCAAAGTGCGAGTATCACGCGTGTAGCGATAGCAAATCGTCACAGCACGTCCAGCGTGCACACACTGTCTACCAGCTTGTTTAATATCTTAGGCGTGATCTCTTCTACCTGGACAGTGATCAGACTTTCCGCGGCAACTCTCCGGTAATCTGCCACATTTTGACGCGTGGGCGTGAACAGTAGCGCACCAAACGGTTGTCTGAGGCGAGCGATGGATCGGAGGGCTTCCGTCCGCCTGTCCGCCAGTGAGACAGACAGAGGGGACAGGAGCGATGTCCCGTCTCGAGGTCGTGCACAAAACGGACTCCCGACGCGGGGAACGAGGCGCCATGTTCGCGTTTGCTTGACCGCGGTGCAGTGTTGGAAGGACCAAGGAACGATGGTATATCGCCTATTGAAGAAGACTGATCGTCCGTGTTCTCCTCAGGGATGGTCTCTGTGATAGTTCCTATGGGCTGTCTGCAGAGCAGGAAGTCAATCCAGGGGTGTACAAGAGTGAGAGAATCCAGTTACCGATACCGGGCCAAGTTTGAAAGTGATGCATGGAAGCTTCATCCGTTGACCTGCGAAGAGGGGTATGGGCAGCTCATGGAGTTTGTCGTACAGTTTCATGACCAAGGCGACATTGAGTTGCAATCTGGCAGTGGTCACGTCCATTTCAGCACGCCAGAGGGCCCACGGGATGTGCGTTGTCGTCAGGTGATTGAACACAACGATTTTGGTAGGTAGACAGCTGTTGAAACTGCCAGGTCGCCCTGTCCATGCAAGGATACTCGTATCCCCCGAGCTCGTGAGTAGCTGTGCCAAGAACCGTCCGAGTGCCTTGTCTCCCTCGCCATATACAACCGATAAAGACATTGAGAATATTCCGAGCAACGAGTAAGCTGCATCCTCGACCCGCGTCGTTTGACGTGTCGAAGCCAGACGAAGCTTCTCACGTATATCATCCAAACCCGGTCGGAGTGCCATCAAGGCTCGGGCCGACACACCAGTCGCCTCCTCCATTTCCGAGATGAACTCGGGTGATTCCTTGTGGTCGGGAATGTCGAGGTCCAGGTACGGCTTCCAGTCTTCGGTGTAGAATCAGACGACCTTGGAAGCATGATATTCCTGGAATGTCCATGCCCGTGTGTTTCAGATGCTCCTCACTAGATCGCCCCGCTTCGACGGAGAGCGGACGCCACAGAGCAACACGATTGTCACGGCCGAACCCTCGTACCACTTGGACATCGAGATCAGGGCCTCTTGGAGGACAACATGATCTCCTTTGTCGATACAACAGGTATCACTCCATGCCCAATGGAACCCGGAATCCCGCACGACCTTGCAGAACATTTGCAGCTTGTTGTGAGCGCGAGACTCATCGAGTTACCACGATGCGTATGACTTTCTCGAACAGTGGTTCGTTGTCCTCCCATTTGTGCGAAAACGTGGCGTAGCGGTAGTACTCCGCAACTTCGCGCTCAATGCGGGCACGATCAATGTGTGTGGTCATGGAAGAGATCAACTCCCGAAAGATTGGCTATGATTCGAACGAGCGCCTTTGCCCAGCCTTGTCGAGCAGACGACCGGAGCCGGTGTTCAGGAGCACTAGCGGGGATTCGCGAATAGCGTTCTCAATGGCCACGCGAATGGCTGCCTTTGTCTGTTCTGGAGTTACATATCCGCGATGACGCTCTATGAGACAAGTTCGATAGATAATCATGGGTACGACGTCGATCACCACGAATGTCTGGGTCAGGCGAGTGCGATATCCTCAAGAGCATTATCTCGAGCGTGGCTATGGCATCTTCATAGCGTCCTGCACCGTGTAGAGCTGCATGCTT
This sequence comes from Boletus patriciae, assembly GCA_038093075.1. NCBI lineage: Eukaryota > Fungi > Basidiomycota > Agaricomycetes > Boletales > Boletaceae > Boletus > Boletus patriciae. The sequence continues at coordinate 11,614 of JBBPRK010000620.1, forward strand.
CCTCTCGTAGCCTCATGGAGACGATGGATCGAGCGTGGTCACCTAATGATACTGCTGTCGACAAGACAGGCTTGCACAATACAGAAATGACGTACCTGATTCGTGTCGTCTATGGCGTCTTCCCACGACCGCTTTGCCATATAGACCTTGCTTCGCTTCATGAATACGTCTTGAGGGATGACTGGATTGGGAGACAATGCAGTCGAATAGTGAGTGATGGCTTCATCGTGTTGTTGGGCCTCCGTTGCGATGTCACCGAGGTGTTGCAGCTTTTCAGCGCAACGCTGCTTGAAGTCTGAAGGTACACTGCATGCCTGACTGCTAAACGTCAAACGCTTACCTACGGCCCATTTCGCCTGCTCGCCACGCGTGTTCGCCTCCCCAGCCAATTCATTGTTCATTTGGTGGAAACACCCGATTGCATTCGCTATGCGATCGGTCATTTCAAGGTGGTCGCAGAGAGCGCAATAAATCGCGAATCTCGGGGCCGTAAACTCCAGACCAACAGAGTGTTAAGCCAACGAGGGGCACCGAAACACAAGATACTCACATTGAGAGAGGCAACCAAGGCATCTCTCCACGAACCGCTTGTCAATTTTGATTTCGCCCATTCCGTCAAGAGCGGCGTGGGGGATGGTGAACGAAAGGCCGTGTCAGCACTGCTTTCCGGGGTGGAGAGATATTGTTGCAAAAAATCTGTGGCGAAGGATCGAATGCATAGCGCAACAACAGGGTAGCATGACTTGCCAGAAACACAGGTAATGACGGGACCCCTCATATAGGCGTCTCTGTCGACGGTATTTACTATATCCAGTAGAGACTCGCCTGCCTCCTTGATACGACCAGCGGCATATAGGGCTTCGCAGAAACGCTGTCGAATTGTGATGCCCAGGTCATCGAAGCTCCATCCAGATATCTGTCAAAGATCGCAAGTCATTGCGGTGGGCTGCAATATAGCCACCGGCGAACTTACCAGTGACACCACCAAGAGTGCTCGACCCCCGTCGGATCGCATTTGGCCTCGTGCACACTCGAACGACTGTACTGCACCCACGTAGTCGCTGCGCTCCATGCGCGAGTCTCCAAGGAGAAGATACATGTACGCCTGTCAGAAACGTCAGTGGTGATATTCGCCGTGTGGTAGAGCGTGTGCACGTGCCTGAACTACATAGCAAATTGAGTTGAACTGCATGGTATCGATGAGGTCGCCTACGCGGGATATCGCGTCGTCATGTTCTCCAGCCATAAACACGATGGTGGCCTGGGGAATATGAGAGGCTGAGGGCAACCGCGTTGTGTGCGTGGGATACACACCTTGATCAACAGAAGAAAGGTAAAGTGAGTTGGATGGGAGCGCACGAATGCGATGTCGCAGGTCCGATATGCCTTGTGCTTTCCCCCATTGCCGACAAGGGCTACACTCTTCGCAACGTAGCCAATGACGGACGGTTGAATTTTGATCGACTTGAAGTAATTTAGTGCCAGCACGTGGAAGAGGAGAGCAAGAAACACCTTTGTAGCATCGGCAATGGCAGCATCCCACTCGCGCAGACGTGCTCTTACGAGAGCACGACTAGCGAGTGCATGAATTAGATTCCGAGAGTCGTGGATTGCTGCGGTCAATAATGCTTCCGCGTCTGCGAGTTGATCGTGCTTCCAAGAGTGGAGCGCAGCGTCGTCGATCTGAATGTCTGGTTCGCGGAATGTAGGGTGTAGACTTGACAAAGGGATTGAATGCTATGGAAGAATGATCGGAGCAAGAAAGCTGTTCGAGTGCACCACGATTCAACGAGACAGTATACTTACAGTGATGGTGAACAAGCTATTGATGGTGATTTTCCCGTCCTTTCCACCAATTGCGAGAAACCGGTCGTCTGGTAAGACTGCGATTGAACGAATGTCTTGAAGGTGTTGGATTAGACCGAGTTGGGTGTGTGTTGCCGTGTCCCAAAATGTGACGGTACGCCGGGTTGAGTGCGCGATGAATTCCCCATGCTTTTGGTAGAGCGATGAACGAGTCCTCATTGCTATAGGGAACTGGCCATTCCGAGACTGCCGACCCCTTTGATGTCCACGAGCAAGCGGGCATCGTGGCTGTCGCGATCCGATCGCCTTGTGGAGAATGCTTAGCTGCTCTTACCCCTTCTCGTGGTCGAGTGTTCGTACTCGTTCGCGAGTTGCAATGTCCGAGATGGAAGCTGTCCAGTTACTTGACGCAGAGACGAGACGAGACGAGTCGGGCGAGAAATCGACTCCATAGATGCCGTGGTCGTCCGAGTCATTGTGTGAGAAGACTTTTTTTCCACGTCTTTGCGTCCCACACAATAACGTCGCCCCCGCTTGTCCCCGCTGCGATCCATCTCATCCTTGGACACAGCAAGACACCGCACATCATCCGCTCCCAATGCTGCCGCTTGTTTGCCGTCATCCCTATCGTGAACGCGCGACAGAAGCTACGCTCTCATGCACACGACCGGGATCATTTCAATGTCACGGCACAAGAACACGCGCCATTCAGTGCCATGATGTGAGGGCGTGTGCGGAACAAGACCTACTAATCACCTTGCTTGCAAAGTCTCTTAACGTGCTTCTTTTAGCCCCTGTCACACCAAGACAACAGGGCCAAACCGTGATACAGCGCCGTTTGTTGACAACTGTGTCAATTCTTTCTCGCCTGGTGTATACGCCAAGGCTGTTTTTCGCCCTTATTCGAACGCACCCAGGAGTCGTAGGTTGTGAATTGACGTAAGTTGTGAAAGTAGAAGATGAGACTCACGTTTTCGATGTTTTCCAGTAGTACTTGCTTGATTTTCGTTCTCAGCATCACTTTCTATACCCGCACCCCCTTCACGTTACTAGGTGCGGGGTTTTTGGGCGGGCCACCAGGCGGGTCCATACAGTGATTCATCAGTACTACATTCCTTACCATGCAATCGAACACTTCATCCATTGCGCGCACGTGCAAGCAAGTGTAGCGATTGTGACAATGATAGCGACATGACGGGTCAACTCCGCTGTCAACATGATACAGGTACATACTACTATGGATACGACGGGCTCGATCCTATATAATCAGTAGCTACTCGAACTTGTACCCCCAGTTTTCTTACTTGCGAAAAGACGAGGACTTATCCCAGTCATATTCCGAGTGAGACTCTTCTTCGTGTGACGTCTTGTCACATCTTTTTGACTCACAAAGTCCTTTGATTCTGTTACCCTCACTCCGACTCGCGACTGGAACGAAGTGGTTTGGCCTACCACGACAATACCGCGCACGATCGGAGTACCCAAATATCTCAATCTTACCAACCCTTATTGCTAGCTAAAACAAAAAAATGCACAGATACGCTTTGCGCAGTGCGACCAATAAACCCGGGATTGTATCCCCAGACCCTTCGACCCCTCGTCGTCGGGCTTTAAGTGAGTCGTATGTTCCGCGTCCGTCCCCCGAGTTGGAGCCGAAAGGCGTAAATCCGGGAGTACCGCCGTTTGCTGTTCCGCGAAGTTATCGCGATGTCGCAATGGCGAGAACGCCGACACCTCCTGCACCAATGGGAGCCGGCGGGACTCAGCAACAAACTCACCCCGAAACAACTACTGTACGCACCAAATCGATCGAAAACACTTTGCCAGGGCAATTTACCCCGGTAACCCCGGAGGTAGAAAAGAATGACGGCGATGGTCCTTGGACTGTCGTGCGTCCCAGGTCTAGACAACGGTCCAGAGATAGTTCTGCGACTAGTAAAAATGACCGCTCGTCTGGAGGTACTGTCTATAACAAACCGAGACACAGTAAGCATAATGTGTTCAGCGACCATGGAAGGTCGAAGGGAGAGACCTCAGATGAATCTACAGGTACCAACAATTATGAACACTATAGGCAAACCCTGCGAGAAGCAGAACGAAGCCTGACAAACGAAGATAAGCTTCGAATTCAAAGACGAACACATGCTGAGAGTGCGGCATGTGTTATCAATGGCTCTGATACGACCGGGGGAGAAAGCGCCCCGCGAGCTAAGGGAAAGGGTATCAACCCAATAAATTGGGGAGATATAGAACTGAATGAAAATGAGCGCAACGTTGAAGCGCAGCGCACAGCGCTTAGGAATTGGAATGAGCATAGGCTCGTTTCCACCCTCGCCAAACCTAGTGCTCCACTGATATACGATAGTGATGGTGATCAGATCCCAGGTTTAATGGATGACACCGAAAGTGAAAGTGAGCCCGAAATTGAACTGAGGACTCACCGGAATAAAAAGACGAAGCCCTCTAAAACGGACGAACGAGTCAAGACGGCTAAAGCCCCGTATGGGTTACGAGTCTCGGCTGCTCACTGGGCCGAGGACGTTCGTTCGCGAGATGCTACAAGCTCTGAAAACAATCCTATTCGAAGGATTATTCAGAAAACCCTGAAAACGCAGGATAAATCACCGAGAAAGTCAGCCACTCGAGTGATTGAACCAGCACACCAGATTGCACCTACGAGCTATCTGGGAAAAGCACTTGATCGCGTAAAAGGGAAACGACAACGAGCGCATGACTCAGACACCTCGGACTCGGAAGGGTCTAGTCCCTCTTCGAGTAGTAGCGACTCGAGTCAGTCTAGTGATGACGACTCGAGCTCGACTACATTGTCATCCTCATCAAGGAATCGTCGTCGTCGAATGAGGAAACGGCGGAATCGTCATACTAAGAACAAAACAACCCGGCGTCGTAAACGCTCTAAGTCCAGAGGTCGACATAAAAGGGATAAATCTGGATATGGGAAATTAAAGCCCATAGCCCCAACTAAATACGATGGCTCACCTGACTCACGAGCATATCATCGTTTTCTGACTGAAGGGGCTGCCTATGTCGAAGCAGGACGTGTTGAGACCGAAAAGCAAGTATTTGTGCTTTCACACTACCTCACGGGCAAAGCGCACGAGTTTTATATCAGGGAAGTGGCGGGCGACCCGTACAGCTGGGAACTTCAAGAATTCTTCCTGGAACTGTTTAACAGTTGCTTTCCAGTTGACTTTCGCACTAAGCAACGTCGTAAGCTTGGTGAATGCTTACAACGGGGACGTACCGTTCGCGAATACGTAGCTGAGCTCTATGAGCTATGGAACCTGATCGGTGATGTTAGTGAGCGAGAGAAAGTGACCAAACTCTGGAACGGATTCCAATATTGGATCCAATCGGAACTGTGGAAAGACAAGCTGAATCCTGAGAAGTCGTCACTGCGTGAAGTCATTGCTGCAGCGGAGGTCATTGAAATTGCACATTCCGTGGGTGGTAATAATAAACGTACCAATGAGAAGGGGCGTCCAGCCGGTGGGAGTAGCTCGAGTGGTCCATCACGACAAACCGATGGTCGCAGGGATGAAGCCAGTTCTCAAACTGGCAAGGGGTTTCATTCAGCAGGACGACTTCAGTCTGGAACTGATAGACGGCACTCCCGAGCTTCACATACAGAGAAGCATCGGGAGGGGGGGACTGCTAAGGCAGGAAAAGAAATTACTAAGAAAATGAAATTGTCCAAGGAGGAACATGATGACGCAGTTGCGAAAGGACTGTGCTTCAAATGTAAAAAGCCAGGTCACTTTGCGAATAACTGTCCAGACGAAAGGACAGTAGCCGGAAGCAGCGGACGTAAGCCTCCTGGAAAAGTGAGTAGCTTTAGCGTACAGATAGCCCCTGATGTCGAGAAGCTTCGTGAACTGGCGGACACAACAGAGAGTGTTGATCACCTAGAACTAGGCTCTTGCGAGCTGATGGTTGAGAGCTATATGATAGATGGAACCGACCCTCGCCATAAACAAATGGGTGACCCTCTAGCACGGCGAGTGGAACACGTACTCGTCATGAGTGCACCATATCCAGGCGATGATACTACGAAGCCTGGAACTTATCAGCGAAATCGATTTTCCGTATTTCGAGGTACATCAACCCATCACATCATACTAGATCATGAAAAGTTTGAGGAGGATGGCGGAACAATAATTCGTTCATACCTTTTGGAGAACCGGTCCTTCCGTATTGGGGAATGGTATGCCCAAGAGATGAACAGGAAGGGATATGGTCTAGTCGACGAACATATTGAACGACAACGCTCATTAGTAATGGGAAACGCGTTAGCTCTCCGAGTCGAGGAGATACTTATGTCGGAGTTTGATCCCAACTGGTGTGGATCAGGACGCTTGTACCGGTTCAATTGTATCACGACAGATGTCGAGGATGCCTGTGAATACCTAATAATTGACCGGGTACTCGAGCTTCGCATGAAGGTACCAGCATACCTTCTAGCACGAGAACCATTCAATCTAGTAGGATGGTATAAGAAACGAGTAAACGAAGCAAGGGATAACCTGGAACTAACCATAAACGGACCCCCGCTGGAAGAGGATTTGCCGCCGCGATGGCCAGGGATCGACGACATGACTGAAGGCAAGATCAGTATTGCACTAAATGCAATTAATATCCAACGTTTGAAGGATGCTCCCGATGTTGTTTGGGGGACTGGCCCGTTCGGTGGTGAAGTTGTTACCGAAATCAATGGGGTACAGGTACCATCAGGTACCTACCCTGCCTTGCAAAGGAACTCGTCGACTACCCGAGATTTTAAACGGTTGATACCGAAACCGGTAGTGGTGGTGGTCGAGATCAATGGCCACCCAGCACGAGCACTGATTGACACAGGGTCGTTAGCAGATTTCATGTCTGCGAACCTAGCTGAGCAACTCGACGTACCACGTATCGAGTTAGCGAAACCACTTACCGTTCAATTAGCGGTGCAAGGTTCCAGATCGAAGGTGAACTATGGAACAAAAGTGCTCTTGCACTATCAGCAAGTTAGTTCAGAACGTTACTTCGATATCATCAATCTCCAGAATTACGATCTGATCCTTGGTACACCGTTCCTATTCCAACATCAAGTCATGGTGGGACTCAACGAGTCACGCGTGGTTATCGGAAGTCGTAACCCATTACCGATTAAAGGGACCCAAGTTCAGGTACTGGAGTCCAGGGCCGCCGAAGTACTGGATGAACAGATTGACACTGTGCGAAAACAGCTATACGAGTTAGCTAGTCCACTATGTGCGAAGGCAAGTGAAACAGACTTGCCGCCACTTCGGGCTATTAATCACCAGATACCTCTCGTAGATCCCGAAAAGGTGTATCCGTGGCGACCGTCGAGGTGTCCAGAGGCTCTCAGGCCTCAGTGGGTTGAGAAGCGAAGAGCTTATTTGAGAACTGGGCGCTGGAAAATCACGAGCAATGGAAACACAGTTCCGATGCTGTTCATTAAAAAACCTGGAAGCGATAAGTTACGAACCGTTGTTGATCTCCGTGAGCGGAATAAAAATACTCACAAGATGTCCGCACCTTTGCCTGACATTGACGGAATCCTACGACGGGTTAGTAAAGGAAAATACCGGTCCATCATAGATGGACAAGATGCATATGAGCAAATCCGTATCATTCCTGAACACGTCGAGCGTAGCGCAGTAACCACGCCCGACGGGAATATGATGAGTACTGTTATACAAATCGGGGATTGTAATGCCCCTTCGACTTACCAGGCCTTGATGAATTACTTGTTTGGTAATTACATTGGGCGGTGGATGGATGTTTACCTGGACGACATTGTCATATACTCAGATACCCTGGAGGACCATGTCGAGCACGTAAAAACAGTGTTAGAAATATTACGACACGAAAGACTTTACCTTAGTGAGGGGAAACTACGGTTTCTCTGTAAGGAGATGAAGATTCTCGGACGGATTGTTGATGACGACGGGATCCGGATGGATCCTGACAAGGTTGACTCAGTGGTCAAGTGGAAGACGCCGACTAACCGTGATCTTCTTCGCGGGTTTATTGGATCAGCCGGGTACTTGGCAGATGACATCTATAAAGTTCGAATTCCAATGGGTGTATTGTCAGCGATTACAGGAGATAACGTACCGTTTAAATGGGAAGTTACGGAGCAGCGCGCATTTGAGCGTATCAAGCAATATGTTCAAGCCTGTCGGAATCATCGACGAGTACCATTGGTATATGGCAAAGACGCACCGAAGGTTTGGCTAATGACTGATGCTTGCATCAATGGCGTAGCCACTGTTGTCGCCCAGGGAAAGGATTGGCAGACTGCTGCCGTGGCCGCATTTTTCAGCGCTAAAATGAACCCGGCTCAGCAGAACTATCCGGTGCATGAGCAAGAAATGCTCGCTGGTGTGGAAGGAATGTTACGTTACCGAGACATCTTGCAGGGTGTTCGTTTTA
>JBBPRK010000621.1:0-19878 GCA_038093075.1 Boletus patriciae
TGTGCCGAGCACAAAATCAACCTGATCAAGGTTGGAGATGGAAAGGTACTCGGGACCTGGGCTGGTCTGTGCAAGATCGACAAGGAGGGCAACCCGCGCAAGATCGTCGGGTGCTCGTGTGTCGTCGTCAAGGACTATGGTGTTGAGAGCGAGGGGCTGCACGTCCTCCTGGACTACTTCAAGAACCGTTGATAGGTAAGTTGGGGGCGGGCATTCGTGGACGAGATGACAATGCAGACTCCCTCAACGGAGGCTCCGTTCGATGAGGATATTAGTCTATCCGGAATCACACATTTTTATCTGATCTTTTTGGTGTCGTGTACAAGCGGACTTGGCTGATTTGATGTTTGTTTTGTAGGTGCGTGTTGTACGACGATATCTCTGGAATGGCTTGAAAACGCTCTTTGTATCTACCTGTTCAATGACAGGAAATGCTACGAACCTAACCTAAGACTGAGAATACAACAAATAAGAAAGAGTAATCAATGGTGCGGAAAGGACACAATCAGTGTATCATGCAAGGTCAGGATCAATCCGGTGACCAGCCACTATAAGGTTTACAATCGTCGGTACCGCAACCTCCCGCGCATCGACTCACTCAGTGGCATGCTTCGTTTGGCCGGCACCGGCCATGAACGACCCCAACAGGAGCTCAAACGATCTGAACAACTACTCGCATCGACCTCTCGGGTGCTAGAAGAACTCAAACGCGACTGTTCTAACCAAGATGCAAGCTCCTTTTCCTTCCCTTTCCCCCTTTCGTATTCCTAATCCAGCATTCAATAGGTCTTGTCTGGGCTGGATTGATATATCTCATGCGAGGTGTGCGCACTCACCGTATGGTGCCCATACACGTCCGTCTTCTTCCTATATGCGGGTGACTCTACCCCTGACTATATGCTCCAGCCTTCCCGAGCGTGGTCACTCTTTCTGCGAAACCTGTCTCGTCGATTGGTTCAGTAGGACACAAGCCCAACACACGACAGCAAACCCCCAATCGGACGACAACCGTGCCGCATTGGCGGGGCAGCTCCATACGCTTATCCAAATGATCCATAATTTACATTCGTACGGACCGCACGGACAATACCACGTCCGCGGAGTTACGACGCCATCGACCTAAATATACCTATCCGTCATGCCGGAAAGAGGTGCTGAATAAACCTGTGGACTCAGACTTCCGGTTGAGGGGCCTTATAGAGGAAATCGCGGGAATGATGGGTGAGACGAATTCGCGTGGAGACACTTCTCTACACCGAAGCTCTGGCCCCTTTGATCACTTTTTCGCAGTACCCATATTATTAAGGTAGGCTCGCATTCGTTTTTCTCGGACGGCAAAAGTCTTGACCTCCAGTCTCACATGCATACCTACATAACAGTTGACAAATACCGTAACATACTTTGTTGGTACTGATCACGACAAGCAGACATCATCGGCGATGGGAAGCCTGCCCAGAGGTGCTCGTCCCATTATCTATAGTCACGCCTGTCGTTCTAGGCTTATCACTCCCGGAGACGCAAAGGCTTGCAGGCCAATGTGAGACATGAGTAATGGCGCACACGAAGGTCGTGTCTTGGATGTGCCAATCCAAGTTACAATGAAGTGAGACTCCACATTACCAGCAAGCGAAGATACCGACCTAGTAAGGTGTGATATATGATATACTGACTTGATATACGCAACAACAGCCTCTCAACCGAATTTCGTGAGATTATTTGGTTGCGAGCGCTGCGTTCTTTTTCTGCTCTTTCAGTTTTTCGATGCGCTATGGTCACCAAATATTCGATTGACTGTCAAAGGGATGAATCGGAGAAAAAACACGCACCAGACGCCGCTCCTCTTTCCTTCTCGCCATTTCGTTCGCCTTTTCTTCCTTGGACATGCCCGCGGTCGACTTTGGAACAGGTTCCAGGTCTGCTGGTGGGGGGCGCGGTGATGATATGGGGGTAGGTCGAGAACTAGAGGTGGGCGAAACCGGAGTTGGTTTTCCGGGCAAGCCGCTCGATCTTCGAATTTGGGTATGGACTTGAGGTTGGGGTGTCAGCGCACGAGAAGGAGGTTGGGGTGAACCCCACAAACTCGACGTGGGTATGTTTGATAGGCTTGCTATCGTATCCATGGCGCCCCATTCATCTTCGCCTGACAGAAGGGTTCGTCAAAGTGTAACCGCCTCACGAGGTCATGAATCAACGTACCCCTGGGGGAATTTGGGCGTGAAGTTCCGAATCCAAGGTCGGTCGCTGAGGTAAATTTCGATACTGTAACGGCAGGCGCACTCTCAAACGCACCTGAAAAAAGGACACGAAAGTGAACACATAGTACACTCCAATAGATACGATGACTTACTCCAATCTCCCTCGTCGGCATTCACGTCCATCAGATCGTTATTATTAGCCCAGGTATCATTTCCACCCTCCTCAGCGGCAACCCGTTCAGCGAGTTGCGCCGCAATTGCTTTCGTGTTCGCCTTGCTACCCCCAAGTTGAAGACCCCTCGATTGCGCGAAACCGGTGGATGGGGTTGTTCGCGACGGGATATCTGCACCGGCCCCGATCAGAGCAGAGCCGTTATTGATAGGTGGTGTCAAGGTGTGCCCGTCAGAGGTACTCGTAATGGTACTCTGCAAGTCGGCCGGAGCAAGCTGTAAAGGGAATTTCGTAAGCAGAGAATAGGGAGAATGTTATAGGTTTACCTTTCTTCCGAGAGAAGACATGGCCCATCCAGCAAACGCTCCAGCGGCACCTGTGGCTGAGTTGACAAGACTTGCTTGCGTGAAACCTCCTGGAATAGACAGGGGCGCGTTTACATTCCCTTCGCCCTCAACCAGTGCAGTCTCAGGCTACACAATGATGAACATGACGAGTCTGGAGTGTGGAAAGGAAAATCCTACCATGGACGCTGCATGTGTTTCCAAGCGCTTCACGAATAGTTCCACCGCCTTGAAAGCTTGATCCCGCACAATTCTGGACGATGGTCAGCGGAACACCACAATAACGAACTACGATCCTCACTTCTCTTTATCGAGCGCGGCTCCTACAATGTTCGGAATCACCTTCGCGGCCACATCTTCAATGTTGAAACATTCGCTAGTCGCCGTAAATGCCATCAATCCGGCTATCCGTGCATGTACAAAAGGATCCTTGAGCGCCTTGGAGAACGCGGGCACGAGGACTTTTTGTTTAGTGTTGTAACCCAGGGTGGGCCCTAGCCTGCCGATGAGAATGCACGTATTTGTTCTTATGGACGCCTCGGGGTCGCTCTGGAGGCGCGCGAGGTGCCGGAGAAGATCATTGTTGAGAATGCGATCACTGAGCTGCTTGCACAGATGTTATCAAAAGCGCAAGCGAGCATAAAATTGCGAAACGCACCTTTGGGGAAAGAAGAACAATTGCACGTATCGTCGCTTCGCGAATTACAGGAACCGTATCCGTAAAGCCAGATTGCTGGTCATCCTGGTCAGCATAACATAGCAGAAAACAAAAGAGCGAGTTTACGTACGAGATTGGGCCAGACTTTATCTACAATGGCTTTCTTATCGAGTTTGTCCGCGTACTCGGAGAGGTTATCGAGGAGTGCCATTCGGGTGCCTCGATCGGGACTTGCAAAAAGTCTGATAAGCGGTCCAACAATTATGTTGATGTATTCGTCCGGTGAAACATTCTTTCCAAACTGTAGAACTAAAGGAACGATGGTAGCAGCGGAAGCACCTCCATACTCGAGCGCTGTAACGAGGGAAGGAAGAATGCGGAAAGAGGCAAACTCCGGAGGGAACGAGGAGGTAGATTCTCCTAGCGTACTGTATTCGCGGTCTGTGAACAGACTCTTCGCACCAAAAAAACATTGTTTCCACTTACCGAAGAAGCGTGGCTTTCTCCGCTTCGCTGCCCAAGCTGAAGTTGTCGAAACCGGCACACACCTTCACCAATCGATTACTGGAAAAGAACCCGGACCCTTCGCCAGCGGTCTCTACCATCCCGGTATCCAAGAATGTTTTCGGCGTCATGCGGCCCTTCGGATTCGGATTGAGGAGTTTCTTGAAACACGGAAACACGGAAGGAGGGATAGAGCCACGGGACGAAGGTTGAGGAGGCGGATGCGGGGGTTCCGCAGTCTCTGGTGGAGGATGGGAAGGGTTGAAAACGGAATGCAGGAGTAGACCGAGAGCATAGCTGTCTGCGGCAGAGATAGGACCGCTAGGCACACGATCAGTGGTGTCGCCAGGCGAGAAAAATAGGCTTACTCCTTTAACGTGGACCAGCCGTTCTTCTTGACCTCAGGTGGCATGCAGCTCATCGATCCCGGTAGCAAACCACCCATTGTCTAGCCCAAATTAAACACCGGCGCGACCAGACCAACAGAGACTTACATAGAGAACCGGATTGTCATCTTTTGGATTGCTCAACACCTCAAAACCACCCAACTTCCACTCCGCGGAGGGTGATATGAAGATCGCATTCGGTCCAACACTACCGTGGGTCGAGGCAACGGAGTCGTTGACGAATGCAAGCGCAACCTACCATCTTGTATTTTCCAACGGAACGGTATGTAGAGTTGGTGCACGACGTACCGATACCCGATGCAACCCCCAAATCAACCAATCTTGTCGCTCCTGCTGGCTCTTGGACGCCCATGCCTGCAACGCAGCCGACAGCGGTCGGACACGCTCCGTCATGATGAGAATAGCGCTCTCCGATTCGACGACATCCATGAATTTGAGTACGTCAGGATGCCTGATGGTGCGTAGCTTGCGCAACGCATTCTTGGCGAGCGGAATCGTCGACTTGTTCAGCGGATGCACGAAATCGTATTCAAAGACCGACACAGGGCTCCCGTCGTCCTAGGTACTGGTAAGGTCAGTTCGTATTGGAGATGGGAGGTGTTGGACAGTACACGTTTCGTAGCATCGTATAGGACCCAAAACGTTTCGCAAGAGGCGACCTTTGGACCGAGGGTAAAGGGTAAATTGATGCCCGACTTTTGGACGAGGGTTGATACAGCTGCTGAGCCAAGATTGCGCAAATAGTCCATATGATCGTTAGCACTCGAGTGCTGGATGTCGTTCCTAACTGAGAATTGATTGACACACGTTGGCGTTGGGTGTCACGACTCGCGGCACCAGAAATAGAAAAACGCGGTTCTGGAGCCTCGAGCGTATTCGAACCAACACAAACGAGCTAATGATCATCGACCATCCTCGGCGAGAATAACATTCGGTTGTACTCAGAGCTCTGGTCTACTGCTAATCGGCAGGTCCTCCCTCTTGTCATAAATATCATAAACAGTTGGTGTCCCAGCAGCTTGGAGCTCGCGTGCAACTCTCTCTACCGCAGCAAATACCCGAAGTAGATTGCCTCCCGTCAGACCCGCGAGTTCGTATTTGTCCCAGCCACGCCGATAAAGTTCAGCGATCTGGCGGGGGCTGAGATGGTTAACAAGGCACGAAGAGAGGAAACTTACGAGCGCAGGGTACTTTGAGACGTCTTCCAGTCCCTCGGGGGTCGATTCTATTCCGTCATAATCGCTACCAATACCGACACTACGGGAGTAGGTTTTATGCTTGACGAGGTCCGGAGCAATGACGACTCACTGTTTCTTTCCGGTGATCTTTGCGATGTGCTCGACGTGATCAGCCACAGTCTGAACGTTAGCCTCGCCATCGGGTGCAACAAACGCGGGTGCAAAGTTGACCTGTCGAGACGTCACAATGGCCTAATGGTGTGACAAATGCGCAGAACGCACCATGATAATGCCATCCTTTTTTCCCTCTGTTGTACCGATCAGGCCGAGCACTTCATCAGGCACGTTACGAGCCACATCGTGGACAGCCCTCGCCGAGGAGTGGGACCAGATCACAGGTGCCTTGGAGTACAAGACTGCTTGTGTCGCAGTCAGGTCGGAAGTATGTGAGAGGTCGACCAACATTCCAACTCGGTTCATTTCTTCGATAAGCTTAAACCCGATAGCACTAGATAACGACGAGTCTGAAAATCATCAATACTGAGCACGAGAGGTCACGTCGCACCTCAAACCATAGTGAAGTGGGGCAATTTGTGTCAAGTATCCACAAGAATCAGCGAATGCATTGTGGCATGTGTGAGTGAGAGTCACATATCGGATACCGAGCGCATAATACTGTCGGAGCACCGAGATAGAGTTTCCTAATTGGTGTCCCCTTTGAATGATTTCAACGAATGTAGCAAGGAGGACAGAAACAAACAAACCCCTCGACGCCGAGTAAGCTGGCAATCTTTCCCTGAGTGATGGATTGCTTGATATCCTCCGAACTAAGCGCATAGCTGAATGTCTAATACATTGTAAGCGCCGATTGGATTAGTGAGGGGAGACGAGCCTCACGTCTGGATACTTCTCGATCAAACCTTTGGCGACATCGATTTGTTCAAGTGTGTCGCTAACATGGGTTGTCGAACTGAGTCCTCAGCGAAACAGCGGAAAAGACGCACCGCACTCTCCACGTAGAAGTCAAAAAGTCCTTTCCTTCCACTGAACTGTCGCCACAAGGCACGAATGCAGACCTGCACCCAGCCTAAGTCGGTTCAGGCACGGAATAGTTGGGAAGGGCGTACCAAAAGAATCCCCCTACTTTTCCTTCTCGGAGACGCGGGATATCGACGTGCATCGACAACCTGGCATGCAGTGGAATGGCAGAGACGTTGTTTCTCCAACCCACTCTCGCAAGATAAGGTAAATCTGAAGCATAATTAGATAAAACAATGGGTTCATGGTTTAAAGATTCGAACCAACCGATATGACCATCCTGCGGGGAATGTCAGCCGCATAGCAAGTCAGAGCGGCAAGTACGCACGATAATAGGGGCAGAATCGAGCAACCGACGAGCCGCAAGATTCGGGTCCCTAGGCAACTTTCCGGTCCAGCCATTATCTCTAAGATGGCCAGGGTCGACAAGGGCGAGTATGACACCGACAACGAAAAGTACGCCCAAGGCAGCCCACACGACAGAACGGATGTGGACTAATCGGGACCGCTGTTGCGCGGCAGCAAACTCTGCATCATCGTGTGCATAATTACGCTGACCCGACTCCTCACTTCGAAGGAGGGGTTCGTTTTCAGTGCTCATCGTTACGAACGATGGAGGTGGTTAAGAAAAGACGTGACCCTATCCGATATCGGAGCCGCTGGTCATTCATGGCTTACGTAAGTTGATGGTCAGTTTCCATCGCAATCATCTCACTCGAATACGATTCCGCCGCACTTGACACGAGGTGCCCGCGACCAACTCCCGTGACTAGGCATTCTGAAGGTGAGAAACCTACCCAACGCATGTCTTTACCATGTGCGGTCAGAACGTCTGTGACTTGCCGTCCAAGTTTGCTCGGTATCGTCTATGCCCGGTCCTGCCATGGTCTTGAAAGTTGTTGGCAGAGATCAGGGAGATGCGCGGCGGATTTACCAGTCTGTAAGCACTTTTCTGGTCAAGTTCCGGCGGGGTGCACCGGTGAGTAGTTCCACCGTGTCATTTATTTTGATTCGAATTCAAACTGCCATCCTACTATAGCCCTCCGTCATGTAAGATTGCAGTAAGGTAGGAAGCTGCTCCGAAAGCACATGAAGCCATGGCATATATTCATCATTAGTGACAGTACAATCTGGATAATACGAGCTTGATGATCTACGACGACGATAGGACGGCCGAGGATGCGAGAATACCGGGCTGATGGAGTGAAGATACTTGACACAGACTGCAGCGAACAAATGACGAAGAACAATCTTGATGTGATCGCGAGCACGACATGAAGTAAGCACAACGACTGAGCAAAAAACAGTTAGCGCCTTCATCCCGAACAACTGCACCACCGTACCTCTAGTCACTGCAGCTTCGTCTGGGCCGCGAATCGCTCGACCACACCGCCCGTATCATCGAGTTCATCTGAGACATGGACTTCGTGAGTATATGCTATGATTTGACAAGAGATATGCCTTGGAAATTATGATTGCTAGTTCCAATGCTTCCAAGTTGGTCGTGGCGTTAATGTGGAGATCTGGTGCATCCCCAGGTTCGGAGTTCTTTATGAGTTTCAGTTTTCCAAGGTAGGAGAAACACCCACCTTTCGTTCTTGCTCGAATCGTCTGTCTTGATCTGGATTGCTGGCGCTGGTGTACTCTGGGTTAGGGGCCATCAGTGGGACGAGATGAAAACGACTTACAAACTCCGCTTCAGAAGCCACCTCCCATATTAGGGAACCTACCCGACACTCTACCACTCAACAACCTTGCGCACTATATGAACCGCACCCGCCACTCAAGACAAGACCCCCCGGACGCCCGCAGCGACTCCCAGCCGCAGGAGCAGCCCGCTGAGCGCACGGCTGACCCGTCCTCGTTGCCCGCGCCTTCGCATTCATTTGGGACGCCGGTGCACGCTTTGCCACCCAAGCCCGTCCTCTCTAGTGTGCCGTTCGTCCATCCTTCCCACCCGTCTATCACTGAAGCTACAGCAATGGCTAGTCGTGCCGACCGTGACAAGAGGAATAATGCAGGCTCAAAACCTGAATACAGTGACCCACTGCCACCCGGCTGGGAGATCGGACACCCTCACCGACCTCACCCCGCTGCGCTGGTGGTCACAGGCCGTCCAAACACTGGCAGACAGATCGCAACCCGCCCAAGAAACCCGCCCCTGATCCATTGATGGCACATTGATATCGACCAGCTGTGCGTCTCCGTCTCTTGCGATCGATGGCGCGCGCGAGAACTGACCCCTCTATGTTGTTTCACTTGGATCGGCGACGATAGGGACAAACGAGAGATTGGGGAGAGGATGGCAGAGGCGCATCAGCGCTCCCAAGATATCGCGCATGGTCAGGGGACGTTGAACCCTGGTGCAGACCCCAAGGTGGACCCTCTGGGTCCGGCGACGTTTCACGGCAAGGAGCCCTCGAGGGGTGCCAAGATTGACGCGGAGATCATGGCTGAGGTCCGAGGAACGCGAGGAGCTAAAGCGCAAGGGCAAGGGCGAGGTGTACGTCGGTTTGTAAAAATTGTACAACCAACATTTTTTTCGGCGGTCATGGAGCCGATATGTAGAGTATCTTAGCCATGCTAAATCATACCGGTGTCCCTCCTAAAGGTTCACGCCATCTGTGCATTATTGGGCGAAGTCACCGCCCTCCATCGACGCTTCGTTGAAATCTGCCTTCTGAACGACGACCACATACATTACATTCCTCGCATCTCTTTCTCCCCGCCTGACTCCTGATCAACATTTGGCTCCCGACGATGTTTTCTCGCCCGTGCAGAGTGCAAAACAAACTTTATCATCGTGATCCACATTTATCCGGGTGTGCAGTTTTGACGAACCGGCGTGTAGGGCTGTTCGGGCGTTCGGACGTTCGGAGACTACATTTCCTGGGTGTCCTCGCCATCCATGTGACATCAGGTGGCGGCGAAAAGCCCTGCAAACAAGGTATTTTATCATACCATTTAGCTCTGGTCTAAATATTGCCAATGCATTCGAAAGATTAAGACAAGTACAGGACTGGGGCAAATACAGAAGCAAAGGGTCACATAAGACTAGACACAAGTTGATAATTCAGTCAAGCATTTCTCGAAACACTCATCATTGGATCATCTTTTTCTACCCACCGACTCTGACCATCGAGCTCCAGGTATCGCCCAGCAACATGTGAACTGAGGTGAAAGCCAGCGATGCCATATTCCCGAAGAGTGCGAATGTTCGGAAGACCTTCTGGATTTCGATAGTTATTCTCTTCGATCTGCTTGAGGGCATTATTGGCATCCCTCTCTATGTCTGCCTGCTTTTCACTGGACTTGAGCTCGATCAGGACAGCCATCTGCTTCCTTCCATGGCGCAGACGAATGTCGGCGTAGCCACCACCAGCTCGAGGTTCAGTAGAGACTTCCCAGCCTTTCTCTCTAAGAAAATACATGAGGCCCACAAACAAAACATGGTACATTTTCTCCGGAGTCTTGCGACTGGAGGCACCTCGCTCCTTGCCGACTAGCTTTCGATCGAGGAGTTGCTGCATAAAATCTGGCCACTTCGCGATAAAGTCGCTTACCGGACCCTCCGCGCACGTCTTGAGGATATGGTCCTTGGATTGTACATCGCCAATGAGCCATCTAGCCCAGTCCGCCATAACCTCCCGATTCGGTATTTTAAATCGACCATTGGCCTTGGCAGAGATCAGAACGGAAAGAACCATTGGATAGAAATAGCATACTGTCATGGTCAAGTAGCCGGCATAGTACAACAAAGTCAACGTCGCATCTGTACTTAAAGTCGAGCTAAACCATTCCAGCGTGAATACAGGGCCGCAATGGACTAAGGAGGCGCACCTGCTGTACGCGACGTTTTCCTGAAGTGTAAACTGGATCTCTGCCTCGCGCAGAAGATCCTCAAGGTAACGGAGACCATCGTCTGGAAACTGTCTATTTAATAGAGGATATTCGCCTATAGTGCCGCTAAGTTACTTAAACAAAACAATCATGGTTGGCAAACCTGTTGCAATCCAAAAATTCTTAATTTCGGATTCGGAAAGTGCAGACATGACCGATACAGGATTGTATACACTGATCTGGCCGCCAGCGATGTAGGAGTTATACTGAACTTTCAGGTCTGCGAACTGCAGTTCACTCTATAAGGCGGGTGAAAATCATCCAGTCCACACTGAGATGGTCAACTCACATTGGCCAACGTCATCAGTCGAATGACTTCGGGTTCCGTGAACATCAACATGCCAGTAAAGGGGGATTTCTCTTTGTGTAGCGCATGGATCTGAGTAATAATTAGGAGGCGCCACGCCTTGGCAGATTAAAGCGACACACATGAAGATTGTTCAGACCAGAATACCACCCAGATTTTGATGTCGGGGTGACACCAACTAAAACCGCATACAGTAGGTTTGGATTCGACTAAATAAATTTATGGATTACTTGTTCAGCAATGGAATCTAATCATGATCACCTTCAAGAGAGGAGGAAGTACACTGCGCCCGAAGAAATCATTGGCCTGGAATCCTTGTCCTTAACACCAACGGGCATAGATACGGATATAGAACACGCACTTGGTTGAAATATTCTTTGTCATAAGCACGATTGTTTGGCGTCTCATATTCGTCAATCAGTACTATAACTTTCCGACGGAATTTCTTGAAGAGAAAGGTGGTTAATAGGAACAAGCTCGCCGCCAACTGGGTGTCCGTAGTTGTCTCGTTACAGATAGATTCAAAATAAGTCCTCTGCCGGAGATTAAGAGACTGCATGAGGCAATCTTCCCACTCCATGTAGAGGCGGGAAACCATGTTTCTGAAAGTCCAAAGCATCCCCTCCCAAGAATCGCCGGTGATATTCTGCTACGCGTAAACGGGTTGTCTGAAAAGTTTGGAGGGAAGATACACGAACTTTGAAGTCACAGAAAATAACCGGATATTTGCCCATGTGCTCCGTGCAGATATCCTGTCTGGACGTGATATCTAGGCCTGCGAAAAGCAGACGCGGTTCGGGATCACCATTGCGAGGGATGGAGAAAAAAGAACTGGTCGAAAGGTTTTAGTATACAGAGTGGATATAAGCCAACGTGATTACTTGAGCATTTGCAGCATCGTGGATTTCCCACAACGTCTGGGTCGAAGAACAAGACTGACATGGCCTGTGAGGAGGTGACGGTCGACAATGTTTTCGATAAGCTTCGTTTTGTCAACGAGAAAGCGACCCAGATCCCTTCGCAGGTCGGGGAAGAAGTTGGAACTCATAACGTTCAGGACACCGCCGCTGTAATCCACGGGGAGAATCATGAGCGGTGTTGAGAGAGGGGATGTTATGGGGAGAATCAGAAAGAGGCGAGGGGATGTTCTTGGAGCTAAATCCAAGTGGCTGTACGAACTTCAAACCCCGCCCAACTTTAATTCCCGATATGATGGTAGAGGGTTTTGGGGTGGAGTTAAGAACTCGGGAACTGCCGACTCCGCACTGTCCGCAAGAGCTTTAGGGCATGGCTCGCCAGCTGTGGCAACAAAGCGAACGTTGGTGATAATCCTCTGCATGATAGGATTGGAGGATCGTCGGAGTGGATATCACGACATCAACGCTGCGCAGGACCTTTTCCCACTCTTCACCGGACTTGCCTCGAATGCACAGGGTGCAGCCATTGACCAAGGATCCCAGTGTTTCCCAAGCACACATATCGAAAGCGACGTTGAGTAGTTGGGACACCCTTGTTCCTGGTCGCATCCCCACGTTTCCTAGGTATGTTAACAATACTGTGCATGCATTTAGTTGACTGTGACAAACATTATGAAAGCAAAGAAGACGGACAATTCATTACGTTCCGATGGCTTATACTAATGCCTTTTGGCTGGCCCGTGGTGCCTAATTTTTGGTACATTGAGAACAAATCCACACAACTAATCCGATACTCACCAGAGGTATATATAACATATAGCTCATGCTTGCCGACAGAGTGGTCAAAGACAGGGGGAACATGTCGGTCCCTGGGACTGAGGCAATTTTCTAGTGATATGACTTCAAGGTGGGGCCGAACTCGGGGCCGAAACGCGGGAAGACAAAGTACAAAATTTGCACCGGAGTCATCGAGGATGAATTGGAGAGTTTTGTCAGTCACTATGCCGCCGTCAAGTAGCGAAAATGGCGACGACCATCGCTATTGAGCGCTGAACAAGAAGACATACACGTTGTCCGGGATATACTCCCCGTGATCGGAGCCTTCGTGCGAGTTCATGCGAATAGCGGTCCAGGTCTTGATATGAAATCCCCTCCCGACTGTGTTCAACTGCGATGGCTTCTGGTCGCTTTCGGACATGATCAGAGAACGCATGGTGGACGCATTCAAGACGAGGGTTGTAGTGAGCTCCGACACCGTACAGGACGAAACGAACCCTATCTGCGATCGAGAGTCGCTTTACGGAATCGGTGGAGAAGATGGCAGCTGTTTCTCTGTAAAGTGACTCGGTTTGAGAAGAGAGATACTCAAATTCTTGGGACTGATTGATCTGATTGACGAAACGCAGATCACGAGGGGCTTTGGAATGCTCCCAGAGACTGTGTGACGCCATTATAGGTACCTATAAGCGAAACGAGACGTGGGGCGAGGTATCAGAGGCTTCCTTTTGTACCAGTCATGGTGTGATTCTCCATGAAGTCTGGGACTACTCGCACTGTTTCCGCACCACACAGCTGGTAGTCTTGTTTGGCTCCGCCGCGAGGCGTGCCAGGATTCCAAACTAAATCCTAAGCTGTGAGAGATCGGGCAAGTTTGGTGGTGCAGTACATTGGCTGTGCGCTGCACCGTCAGACCGATCAAGAATAGCATCTTGATGCATTGATCATCTGATGAACGGTCGTCGACATCCTATCATGTATCTTTATGTAAGTGGAGTTCGAAAGGCAAAGAACCCGCTCGAAAACCAGGGTAACCCGAGATAACGGTACTACCGCGGACATACTTTGGGCCAAAGGATCTTTTTTTACCCCGGAACCGAGTGTGACTGCAGCTTGAGACCTCTCGCGTGAACCTATCGTCCAGATAGGCGACATGTGAGTGGTTGCACAGTACCCTTTCTGGTACTATCAACTTGTCGTCTTCATCGAAAGAGACGGCTCCAACAGCGTCATGGCAGCTCGGACGATGTCTTGGCCAGCTTGCGACATATTCGCACACCAATATTCAAGACTCCAGCAAAACACAGAATTTGGGCATTTGGCGACTATCATTCTGAGAAATTCAAGCGTGGTTCACCGTTCGCCAGTCCTGTGTGTTGAGATAGGTGGGCTCATGTTGAGCGACGCAAGTGGGCATGCCAGTTCCCGAAACGCTGACAATCAACGGTTCAGCCAGCAAACTCGATGTAAGGAAGACAGCAAGGTGTCACTCACCCCATACTAGGTAGAGCTTGAATCCGATATTTTCCAAGGAAACTCTTTCGTATGTTTCGGGGACACGACTCTCGAGTAGTACTTTATCCCTGTTTGACTCCGAGTGAAAAGAAACGCGGGATCTGTCACGTTCAAGATCTGCGGTGGTCAATTATCGCTGTTACTGGTTGACATAGGCCCGGGATTACAAATGTTGCAAGCGGTGCGAACCACCAGCACGGTCACGTAGGCGAGGAACTCGGACATGGCCTCCGCGACCGCAACCGCTGCTGCTGTAGAAACGTCTTTTCCTTCCGCTTAGAGCACTTCTGACACTGTGTATAGCTGCGGCAGTTCACGTTCTTCAACATCGAGCCCGTCAAGGATGTTCACGACCCAGCAAGCCCACCTGACTTGTTCAAGGTGCAGTCAGGCTTCGACTTGTCGTTCTCTCCTGTTGACGTCTGAACGTTAGAGTGCCCCAGAAATTTCCACCGTGATCTCTTCTTCTCATGGCTTGGTCGTCGCAGATATCCATGGAAGTGTCCATCTTCTTAACCAAGCTTTCCTTTCTGTTGCGAGCTGGATCGCGCATGTGGGTGGAAGGGTTACTCATATGGTGGAGGAGATGGGCATTCTGATATCCATCGGGGTGTGTGGTCATGTTCCTCAGCATTCCTTCCAACCTTGACTCACAGGCACGCCAAGGACGAAGATAACGTGCGCTCGTCCATTCTGAAAATATGGGATCTGGGAAAGACAGCCAAGAGGACAGGTGCACCTGTCCTCCTCCGCACTGTTAAAGTGCAACCAACCGGGAAACCTCATCCTGTATGCTCTGTTCCGGTCGCATTATTCGCGCGGACTCACTGCCAAGTATAGGTCACCACTCTCGCATTAACCTCTACCCTTTCTTTCCTTTCCGTCGGTCTCGCAGATGGCACTGTTCTCCTGTATCGCCATTTGGACCAATCCCTGTCATCAACATCCTCATCTGCTTCCATCCCCAAACCTCGAGTTATTCACGAAATTGCGACTGAACCAGTGACATTTTTAGCATTCACTACTGCACCTGCATCGGTTTCTATGGATCCATTATCATCGTCTGCTGTCGTAGATCTTTCGAATCCTGGCTCCACTCCCACTTCGAATTCCCTTCCAACACTTTCGCTCGTCATCGTTACCACCTCTTCTACCTATGTCTATCCAATTCTACCAAAGCCTTCCAGCCCCACAGCTGTCCTTGTTGACGAGATTGGGGCAGGTTTACGCTGTGCTTGCGTCGACTGGAAAGCGCGTTGGGTTGTTTTGGGCAGAGACGAGGCAGTGGTCGGCGTTGGAAGTGGTGGACGGTTAGGTGTGGTTAGCTACGAAGGTCAGTACGGCGCCGGTCTTTTGACATCTTGGATTCATCTGATTGAGTTGCTTAGGGTGCAAGTCTTCCTTGTACACACACCTGAATTATGTGGTCGTGGTTCTCCCTGCGTCAACGGCTACTTCTGCGACCCTTTCCTCGAGCGCTGCAACGAAAGCTCCTGGTCCGCGACAACGGAAGCTCACTACCGACGTATCCTCGCTGTCGAACGTTCTCTCCTCGGGTTCTGCCAATGGGGTCCCTGACCCAGACGCCTCACGGATCGTACTCGTCGACATGGAGAACAAGATGATCGCGTACGTCGGAGTATTCGAGCGCGGTGTCCGGGACGTCGTGTCCGCATGGGGGTCTGTGTATATCTTGGGGAATGATGGAGCGGTTGGTGTCTTTCAATTGCATGTGTACCTTAGCATCAACCGAATGTTGCTCATACAGGTCACTCGTTTGGCTGAGAAGCAGACCGGCACGAAGCTCGCGCTGTTGTACGAGAAACACCTCTACACCCTCGCGCTGTCGTTTGCGTACACACAGAATCTGGACACGACAGACGTGCATCGGCATCATGGCGATTATCTATACGAGAAGGGCGATTACGAAGGCGCGATGAAGGAATATCTGCAGACGATTGGTGGTGTCCGGGGAAGTTATGTCGTACGCAAGGTATGCCCCTCATGGGTTATGGTTATAATTTAGCACTCGCTCGCACGTTACACCAGTGTATACTGACCTACACACAGTTCCTCACAGCAAATCTCACCCCACTCTTGATGCTTTACCTACAAGAACTGCATGCGCACGGGCTCGCGAATGCTGAGCATACGACCCTGCTCCTCAATACCTACGCCAAGGTGGGAGATGTCGCCAAAGTGGATGCGTTTGTTCGCAGCGAGGGAAGAATTGTTGGGATTGTCGCGTTCGATGGAAAAACAGTCCCCGGGGAAGGAACGAGCCGAGAACCTCCGTTTGATCTTGACACGGCGATCCGTGTATGTCGACAAGCGGGGTTCTTTGAGCAAGCTGCATACCTAGCCAAGAGGTGGGGGAGATACGAGGATTATCTGAGGGTCGTCGTGGAAGATATCGGCGCTGGGAGTGGAGACCCGAAGGGGACAGAGAAAACAGAGAGGGGAAAGATAGAGAATGGATACAAGGCGGCAGTTAGTTATTTGAGAGAAGTGGGCGGAGTCGGTGTAAGTTCTCGTCTCTCATCCACTCCTCGGGTGATAACTGATCGGCGTTGGGTTCGGTTCCCGAACCGTTAGGCGGAATCAAACCTCGCGCGTTATTGTCGCGCTCTTCTGGATAACCTTCCGAACGAAACCACACAGTTGCTTATTGATCTGTGTACCATTTCTGGACCCCTCCCACCTTCAGAAAGTCCTCTATCCCCAGCACAGGGAACATCGGCACCTTCGTATCTGGCTTTACTCTCCCTCTCAAGAGCACCCGTAGTACCTCCAACGCTGACGGGCAGTGACGGAGCCGGGAAGAAAGTGGAGGACAAAGAAGGAGAGGAGGATCTGATGTCCGCATTAGCTGGTGGACCAAGCGCTCAATCTCTCGCGCCCCAAGTACGATCCACGAGCGGTCCAGGGACTCAGATGCCATCTAGACGACCATCCCCAGCGCTCTTCTTTGCCCATTTCGTGGACCACCCCGGGTGTTTTACGACGTTCCTCGAAACTGTGGCAGAGCGGCGGTGGGGACAGACACTGGACGGTGCCGGTGGTTCGGAGTCGGGCGCTGTCGCTGTTGGTGCAGGTGAGGATGAAGAAGCAGAGAAACGGGACCAGGCCGCAGTATGGAATACGCTACTGGAGCTCTATCTCGACGAGGGCATCGAGGGGGACCAACAAACCCCGTGCGAGCACCACAAAGCTTTCCGACTGCTCCATTCCACCCACCTTCCATACGATCTCACCCATGCACTGGTCCTTTGCTCGAGTCACCAGTATACACCTGGACTGATCCTTCTGTGGGAAAAGATGGGCATGTACGAGGACGTGTTGCGATTCTGGATGGAAGAGCATAACTCGGGCAACACATCTGTGACGGGCTTTTCTGAACCTTCGCCTTCGACACAGGTTGTTTCAGCGCTACACAAGTACGGCCCAGATAATCCACACCTTTACCCGCTTGTCCTCCGGTTCCTCACTTCGACGCCTGCGCTCCTTACCGCACACCAAGCAGACCTCGAGTCCCTCCTGGAACATATCGAGAGCGAGAAGATAATGTCGCCTCTTTCTGTCGTACAGGTTCTCAGTCGGAACGAGGTGGCAAGTGTCGGACTTGTTAAAGGTTGGTTGATGAGACGGGTCAAGGAAGGCATGGAGGAGATCGCGACAGTGCGTTTCTCTTTGTCTCACTTCTTTCGTTGACGAGACAATGACACGCTCTCACAGGATCAACAACTCATCTCTTCTTATCGCTCAGAGACGAGGACGAAATTGAAACAAGTCGAGGATCTCGAGGACACGGAGCATCCGAGAGTATTTCACGTCACGCGGTGCTCGCAATGCAACGGTCAGCTCGATCTTCCGAGCATACATTTCATGTGCAATCATAGCTATCATCAACGGTATGTCTCGCTCGTTTTTGTTTTCCCGGTGTGCAGTTCTGATAGATCACCGAACGTAGATGTCTCTTCGAGAATGATACTGTTTGCCCGCTCTGTACCCGCCAACACGGTGTTATCCAAGAGATCCGGCGGAATAACGAACGGCTGGCGGACCAGCACGATCTGTTCCTTGCCGAGGTCAAGGAGACTGGTTTCAAGGCTGTTGCGGGTGGATTTGGGAGGGGATGGCTGGGCATTGGTGGGAACGTGGCGATTTCTGGGTGAATCAGTCCCGCAGGAGATACGAGAACATGCTTACACTGCTGTCGTGCATCTCAGATTATTATATCATAGTCCACATAGTCAGCAATATCTTGCCATGGTCCGTACAAGACGAGTTGCATGCATTCCAAAAAAGTACATGAAGAACAAGTACATCGCAAATACAAACCTATTCACGCTTGCGCTTCAGAATCGGCTTCGAGTTCTGTCCTGGTACAGCGCACAAAGGCCCACGTTCGAGCGACGTGTGTTCTGGTGTATCGAATTCGATCCCGAGGTCTTCTGCAAGAGCAGTGGCGTCCTGAGGCGGCAGAGAGTCCGTCGCGAGCTGCCAAAAACTAGAAACAATGCCAGTCAACGTGCACCTCGAGGACGCGCACAGACGATGGATATATGCGAACTGACGAAGTGAAGATTTTCTTGCGACGACCCCATTCGGGTCGCCATCTGTTCCACTCTGTATCGAGTTGTGCGAGGTCGTCGGATGATATAAGCGGCACGCCGTTACGTAGCGGAGCAAGCCTCTCTGACAAACGGGTGATCTAATGCAGTCCATGATGTCAACGACGATCTCTGTAGACGGGTCTTACTGTCTGGTTCGCGTCTTCTATCTGAGCCTCGAGTTCAACGTCCGTGGGGGTGCTTTTGAGTTTGTTGAGCTCTGGTAGGTGTCAGAAGGAACAGGCATGATGAGGAGGTTTTTGAAACCTGATTGCAAGTTCTTTACTTGCGCGGCGGCGGTGTTGTTCGCCTCCTCGATTGTTTTACATTCCGTTTCTAGAGCTGCCAGTTCGTCTGCGCCGAGGGTATTGATGTCGTTCTGATTTGCAACGTAAAAGTTGATCTTCCCTACATAAACGCGTTCGAGCGCGCTAGGCATCATCGTTTTAGAGCGCATATACCGTATGTTTTCTGCACGATCGCGCCTTTCTCAGCGAGCGAAGCGAGGATCTTGGCCGTCGTCGCTTTCGGGACTGCACCCTTCAAGTTGGCTGAAATGTCGACGGCACCGAACGGCCTGTTCATCTGTTGAATGTTTAAGCGCGCATATAGGCACAGGATTCGGCTGCGATTACCTTTTTCATGTACTGTAAAATGGCATCTTCGGCTGCGGGCGAGGTGGATATTTCGTTAGATTCCGAAGTAGCTTGTCTATACCTTCCTGTCCCTTTAAAACTTTGACATCGTTCTTGGCTTTCGTTGCCATATTGCAAGTCGGGCTCGCGGTGGTTACAGCGGTGTGCAGAGCTAATGAGACTGCGGGAAATTTTGAGGCGCGGCGGTCAGACGAAAAAGGAAGTCAGTACTAGTAGCAGTGCTGGTGATCAGTAGCATGTTGCCCCTTCTCCGCAGCTCTTTTGTTATTGATCGGCACTGAAATGGCGAATGCAAAGAACAAGAACAAGCTTGAAAAATCCCACAGCCAGTCTTAGGCAGCCAGAGAAACGGGGCGACCCAGAAGATCACCATCAAGCTTCCTATTGTTGCGAAGTTGAAAGTAGCAAACATACCGAACGCATGAAAAACGAGCCGTCGAAGAAGAGGAGACGCAGACGCAGCAGTACATCGTGAGAGGAAAATAGATAAGCCCCAGCGACACAGAGAAATGGTGGAACCTGGAGAGAATGTTGTGCGTCCAGAGAGGAGGAGCCAGATCCCGCAGTGTCTGCCGCGTTCAAGGTGCGTACCAGATCCGCATGGCGTACCCCTGCGTTGCCAATCAGCTTGCCCATTCTTAGCGGGCGTCTGCGACGATGCCTCGCTCGGTCGATCTATCCGGCGTGCAGCTCACCC